>WBOK01000533.1:0-35270 GCA_009289805.1 Alternaria gansuensis | reverse complement strand
AGCTGGGTTTCCCGGTTCATCCGCCGGCACCCCAACCATCTCATCTCTGCCCACAGCAAGGGGATGAGCAAACTTCGTTGCAACGCTAATTCAGGAGCTAAGTACAGCTTGTATTTTAAGCTTCTAGTTGAAAAGATAGAGGAGTACAACGTCCAACCCTCCTATATATTCAATATAGACGAAAAGGGGTTTCAACTTAGAAGGATTGGCAGAACAAAGCGTATCTTCTCCAAGGCACGTTGGGATAAAAAGGGGGTACGCCAACCGCTTGAGGATGGCTCAAGTGAGTGGATCACCGTTGTGGCTTATATTTGTTCAGATGGCAGCGTATTAAGTCCTTCTCTCATCTTCAAGGCAGCTAACAGAGCTATACAAACAAGCTGGGTTAATGCTGTACAAGCAGGAAACTACTCAGTATTTACTACGTCATCACCCTCTGGCTGGAGCAACAACGATATTAAGTTACATTAGCTCAAGGAGGTGTTTAAAAGAGAAACTAGGCGGCATGCTTTAACCGGGTATCGATTACTACTCCTTAACGGCCATAGATCTCATGTTACAATAGACTTTATCAATTATTGCCACAACCACAAGATCCTGTTGGCTGTATACCTACCTCACGCTACCCATACACTTCAACCACTTAATGTAGTAATGTTTAAACCTCTAGCAAACGCTTACTTAACTAAGTTAACTCAATACCTTCAAGACAGCCAAGAGTTACTTAATCTAACTAAAGGAGACTTCTTCCCGCTCTTCTAGAGGTCCTGGACTAAGGTTTTTAAACCTCCCCTCATCAAGAGGTCCTTTAAAGCAACTAGGATACACCTACCCAACCTAGACGTTGTACTCAACAAGTTTGCCAAGGAGGGGTCAGATTTAGAAGCCAGTTCAACCTCTGTACTCTCCGGGGAGGATTAGCTCAAGCTAAAGACAATTGTACGTCGTAAGGTAAGAGATTAGAACAGCAAGGACGTTAGAAAGCTTCAACGAAGTTTACACCACCTTGCAGCTCAAAATACACTCCTCTACGGCGAACTCAGAGGCCTCAGGCAGTCCCTAGCCATCAAGAAGAGGCGGGAAACCAAATCCTATACCCTACAGCTTAAGAATCATCCTAAGTATTATAGTAGAGCTGTTTGGTGGTCACTAACAAGTGTCAAACGAGTTTAGGATAACAAACTTGAAAAGCTTCAAAAAGCCGAGCAAGCCGAGATCAAGAAGGCAGCTCGCGATTGCCAGCTTCAACTTCAAAAAGCAGCCCGTGTTAAGCGGGAGAAGGGTTAGGAGGAGACTAGAAAGCGGAAGGCTGCAGAGAAAGCTAAAAGAGAGCATCGTAGAAGCCTCCGCGACGCTGCCAAAGCTATACAATTGCCCTAATTAGGTAAGCGCAAAGCTTCAAAACCTCATAAGCCAGCTACAAAGCGTCAAAAGCGTAGTGGTGTTGCTCCAGCTGTGGTGGGAGCCGCAAGGGTTGCACGAGCTGCTCCACCGCGTAGTCGACGGCAACAACCGATAACGCCCTCCAAAAAAAATTCTAAATAAGCCAAAACTTTTGGCTCTACAACCTCATCTTGTTGACTATATTGAGTTGTTGGGGGTGCTCAACTGGCGATGGTGCTCATCTGGTGCACGGGCACTGTACCGTGTCTGTGCGCAATCCGAGCCAGTTCTCAATCCGAGCCACCCCACCAATATTGGACGATTAACAATATAAGACTATTGAGCCACACCAAATAGCTATTATCGTGAGATTTTTTAGAGTATTACTATATAGAAGCTTCTACAGCGTTTGCACTACTTGTATCTCGCTGGCGTCTTAATTTAGCGGCCGCGCGCGCTGTTTTTGGGTGGGGGAGACGCCGCCGGCGGACTAGCGTCAACTCGACTTAATATAGCAGCAACACAACAATACTTTATTAGATTTTTTACTGCTTTGTGTAAGGCTTTTCGCTTACGTGTATTTGCTATATTATAAGATTTTTATGTAGTTACAGCGTTGCGTTGCTGCTTTTTAAGCGCCTATTACGCAGCTAGTTCTTTAGCCCGCGCTTTTTACTTGCGATCACGCTCTATTTTAGCCTATTTTTAAGCAACTTTTGCTTTTTGTTAAACCTACTTTTTGTATGCTATTGCCGCCGCTTTAACCTCTTTATTATAAGCTTTTTAAAGTTATAGTTGCTTAGCTTTATCTTGTTCTGCGGCCTTGCGCGTCTAGACGGCGTGAATCTTTCTAGGACTTATAAAGACGGCGCCGCCGTGCTACTTATTGCCCTCTTAAATTGTTAAAGTTATCTGCTGCGTTGTTTACTTCTTTTTAGTATTAATCTTGTATTATAAGCCTTTATTTTTGTAGCAAAGTAGTTTGTTTTAGACTTATAGAGAGTGTAATAAAGCTTTTAACTGCTAGGCTTTAACTTTTAACTTATTAAATACTGCAGCGTTGTAAATTTTTTAGAGCTCTCTCTAACTATTCCTATTACTATACTGCCTAATTTTTAAAGCCTTATTTTGTTGTTGTAAGTAGTTGTTAAAGTGTTTTAGTACAACCTTTGCATCTATTAGCCACACGCCTATAGCTTAAAAACTTTTCTTAATAAGATCTAGCTTTATTATAGAGGTCTACGCAGGCTAAAAGTTATTAAAAAAATTACGTTTAGTAACCTTTGTAATGCCTTGCAATTAGTAAAGGTAGCAATTAAGTTTTTAAAAGTAGTACTGCAAAAAAAGTCTAAAAAGCACAACGTTAAGCGGCTGTAAGCTGTAAGTTAAATAAAGTAAAAATATTGTAAGGAAGATTTAATTGCTGTTACAAAAATTAATAAAATTAGTTATAATATAACTGCTATAGCTGTTAAGGATAAGAAGTTAGTAACTACAACGCGCTTTTTCCTTTATAAAGTAATTAAAAACCTATTAAAGCTATGCTAAACCTACCTTGTTATTGCTCTATCCTGTTAGTAAGTTTAAGAAGAAAACCTTATATTTCTTAACCTTTACGCTGTTAAGCTAACTTAATTAAAGCCTAGACAATCCCTAGTATACAAGAGCTAGCAGCAATAACTCTTTAAAAGCGCATACGCAAGCTAATAGCGTAACTTATTTATAATTGCTATTTTGTACAGCTGCCTTAGCTTAATTAGAGGTTAACAAGGCCTTTGTAAACACTCTTTTAGACTGTTTTAAGACCCTAACGTAGAAGCCTTTTTTATTTATATTATACGTGTTTTTAGCTTTAACGTTGTGTTCTTGCATCTTTAAATGCAGCAAGTTAAAGTATAACTTATATTTAAATACTAAGTTGGCTGTGTGCCTATTGCGATTAATTCTAGGGCTCTTTTTAATAGTAAGGTTATCCTTGTGGCGATAGAGAAACTAAGTAACCTAGCTTTAGGAAACCTCCTACTTCGTAATTATTAACGCGAAATTTTGTATTATTTCTTGTATAAGTGGCAAGCCTCGCCTTGCGCATTTTTCTATATACAACACAAGTTCGTGCTCTTGTTATAGGTTAAGTAACTGCTTATCGCGTCCCTAGGTCTTATTTAATCGCTGCGCGCCTTAGTGTCGTCGCGACAGCGTTGTTTAATTAACTCTGAATTTTTTCGCGACTTCGCAGTACGAGAAATGTTCTCCTAGTTCGCGCGATTCAATATGTGCAATTGCTTCTTGAATTGGGTTCATGGTGGTAGAGATATTTATTTTTTAAAGGTATCAAAGGTGGTGGTTGCTGTTGTAGTTAAAATAGGTTTTCCAAAAAAGTGAAAAGCAGCTGCCCTCTACTAATTAGTCGCAAAAGTTAAAAAAAGATTGTGTATAGTTAACGAAATTTAAACGGTGAGTGGATAAGGTCTACGCGCTAGGCGCTTAGAGCAGAAAAGCTTAGACTACTAAGCAAAATCAGGGTCAAAAAATTTGCTGTAGGTACAAAAAAACGACACTAATTAAAACGTGTTTAACAGCAATTGCTAGCCTATAGCTAGCAACAAGATTGCGATAGAGGCAGAGGAGGTAGAGAAAGTAGAGAAGGGTAAGAATACGTACGTTACTGCAGCGGGAGCCTGTAATACTTTATAAAAGCTTCCTGCCTACTGCTTCTTACCTTTAGGATTTCCTACACTACACAGTACTGCATATAAACAATATAATGCTTAGACTATTTTTCTCTCTATTTAACACAAAGACTAATAGCTTACATTAAGTAAAGTTAGACCTTACTAGGTTACTATATAAGAAGCTATAGTAGTAAATTACAAAGCCTGCGTTTACTTTTGTTAAGCGGCCTCCCTAGTTGGTTAAAGAAGAGCTGTTGGCAGTAGCTCTTATAGTAATCAGGTGGACGCAGAGGTCGAATTCTATTATTTATTAATACCTTATTAATGCGTCTAGTATTATAAATATTAAGGTTATAATAGAGGTTGTGAAAGGCTTGTTTAGCAGCAAGTCTATTAAATACGTTACGCATGTTAATAGTCTAGGTGCAGTAACAGTGTATTATCTTACTAATCTCCTCCTGCGCGAATACAACCTTAGTAGAGAGACCTTATAGTAGCTCTACAAGGAGCAAGAGCGTATTAAAACAGCTATTAAGCAGCTAGGACAAACCAACGAGCAGGAGGATTTTGTAAGTCGCCTCTAGGAATAGGAGAGCCGTGCTTAGATAGTGACGCTGTTGTCGTATGTTCACATCTAAGTATAGGCGCCAGAAACGCCGCGACTGCAACACCGCCGGGATGGCGACAGAGTCGACAGAAGTTGCAGTCAGCGGTAAATGGTCATCGGTCAAGATGGTTAGTTGGAGGGATATCGCGCGTTAGCAATAAATCTTTTTTTACCAAAAAGGTGTCTACAAAATGTGTGGTCACATCAAAAGGTTGTCTCAAAAGGCCGAAGCCAGTGGTAGAGATATAACGTGTTGAAGATGGGACGACGCGCAATGTTGGGATGGTGGGGTGGCTCGGATTGAGAACTGGCTCGGATTGCGCACAGACACGGTAGTACCTAAACCTTGAATTTAGCGAACCAAAAGTAGCCTCGAGACGAACAGCAGCTCTCCACATTGACCGGCAGAAACGGCGTTCATGCTGGATGGGTGGAGAATGTGGCGGAGTGGGTCACGCGAGGCAGGGCATCACATGATGTAGAATTGCGCACTCGAGTTATCAAAGATTAACAAAAGGAGGCAACGTTACATCGTCCATCTTGCAATGTGAAGTGTTCTTGTATACAAGTTTTGTGAGACGGGACGGCATAGGGTGAGCAGGATGCTTGGCGTGTACAGCGGAAAAGGCAACACAGGACTCGTTGATTGGTTATATGAATAAATGTAATAATAATTTGGATTGCGACGCGTCGTGTCTCCTACCATGTTTCGTTTTTTTTTGGGGGGGGGGAACGATAGGTACCAAGGTCTTGAGTAACAAACTGTTTATTTTTTAAAAATCATCTTCGAGATTGGTTCAAATGGGACTCGCCCCCTGTGAGAGTGCAAGGGAGCTCATGTAGTATGTAGTGCAAAGTAACACATGATGTAGTGTAATTAAGAAAAGCAACAAGACAAGGTGGCCAAGATGCACAGACAGGAGATGGTTGTTGTGTGGTACACGGTCTCCGCCGAGGTTGTTTGTCCGCACAGAGGCACTTGGCAGCGGAGGACAAGTACATGTAATCTGCTGACATGCTGTTGAGCGAGGAGAAGCAACACATGTACTATCTGTAGTCTGGGGTGACTGCAGTACTAATTAGGATCAAGCAATGGGTAGCCCGCGTTGTTGCCAACACGACAACAATGTGTCCACTGCAGCCACCTCATGAAGAAATCTATGCAGTCAGGATTTTTGCATGATTTTTAATCACCAGTGATTGTTGTGGCAGGTTGCATGGCCTCATGAAAAGTCGAACATTGAAAGTTCACGGCTCGGATAGTCCCGCCAGGGTAATCAAGGGCATGTTAGAAATTCCGCACTCCAGCGCAACGCTTAGAGAGGCTGGGCGTAGTTTATCTAAAGTAAAAAAAAAATGCAAGGAAAGTGCCCAGGCGGAGAAGAGGAGATGCGCACGGCGGACACGTTTGGATCGCCGGAGGGAGGTGGGTGTGCTCAACGCCAAGGGCGATCTACACAGAAGTGTCTGGCGCAAAATTGATCTGCTGCTTGGCAGGTCATCAAAAACCATGTCATGAGGGGGAAGGATGATTAGATGATTAGATGATTTGTGTGCGTGCCCCGACAGGAGAATATGTTGTTGTTTCGCGGCAATGACAAGTAGGCTCCTTGGTGTGGGACACAAGGTTCGGTCAAGAGAACTCTCACCACCAGGTGACCGAGGCACTGGAGCCAAAACGAGACTTGAATTGGTCGCGCATGAAGATTTCGCAGAGCTGCCGCCAATCCAGCGATAGTTCCTGGGCAGTAACATGGACAGCAGCCGAAGGAAGGTGTATGCTCGCTAATTGGTCATGGAAAAGCACAAAGTGGGCTTGGTTGAGCAAAGGGTTGGAAGAAGACTTGAGTGAGGCGGGGCGTCGTCAAGTCGGTTGTCCCTGCATATGTGATATGTGTGGTGCAAGCATGGCGGCGTGCCTAGAGCAGTTGCCGGTGAAGATAGTTTCAGAACAAGCCGGGCCTTGGTGTTAGCGGGGGGGGGGGGGGGGGGGGGGGGGGGGGGGGGGGGGGGGGGGGGGTTGGAGGTTAAGTATCACCACGGAGATCAGGAGGGCGGGCATCGTGAGTGAAAGTTTCCCGAGCAGTGGCAGGTAAAACGCGGCGTACAGCAAGCTCCTCAGTGTCTATATCCCGCGAAGCGTGCAAAGACATATTCCGTCACATGAGCCAGAAAGGGACCAGTCTAGGGCAGCACAACCCAGGCGAAACAGTGATTGTCCAAAGACACGATGATAATGTGCCAGATGCCGACAGCATGGCGTCGCAGTGCGCGTGACGGTGGCGGCGGCCCGACACCGGTGGGGGGTTCGCGACTCAGGGCTCGGGGCAGGCATAGAGAGGTTGGTGTCGGCAGCGACGGCGTGTGATATTTTGTAGGTGCGAGGATTATTCCCGCACTCGTTCTGGAGGCAAATGCGGTGAGGCTCACTGGTCACTGGTCGCTGGCCACTGGCCACTGGCGTACCGGCGAAGCATCGGCAGTCGCGCAGCCCAGCCAAGGCAGGCGCGAGCGAGCCACAGGGAATGAGGTCACGTGGTACACCGTCGCGGCTTCCTCGTTGGGAAGGCCTTCCATGGTCTGGCTACAGGGCCATAATCGCACACGCAGCCTCACGGCTGGCCAAGCTGGCCAAGTCATGTCGGCCGCATCCCAGCCAGGTCGCGGTCGCGATCCAAGGTGAACAAAACCCTGCGCAAACCATTGTGTGTAGCATCGCAACGGCGCGGGTTAGACGTGTGGAGTCGCAGTTTGTATGACAATAACATAAGGGGCGGTTGGCCAGGCGACGCGGGCGAGCAGAGGCTCTGATTCAGCCGATACGGACATGGGATGGATGGCGAAGGCTGGTTTAAGGCAGGCCCCGAGACGCCCCCGGCAGCCACCTGGCCCGAGCTCAATCATGGAGTGCGGTGCTTTGTGCAGAAGCGTCGGCGGCCGATACGCGGGGGGCAGAAGACAATTGCCTCATCTAGGCATGCTGGTCGCGCGGACTGCATGGGGGGAGTCGGATATTAGGGCGCGGTGGATGCAGTTGAGGCTGATGGGATAAGTGGCATGTTTTGGTGTGTGGGTCTGGAAGGCCGCTAGAAGAAAAGTGTGCAAAAGCGAAAAGTCGCGCAGCGCTTTCTCTCTCTCCCGTACGGGGCGAAAAATGCCTCGCACTCTGGCTCGACATGGCGCCAAGCACTCAAGCTTTGCTGTGTGAGAGTGCAGAAGCTTGGTGCCGCCAGAGCGAGCAAGGTGCGTCGAGGAGCTGCCTGCCGGTCGCTCTTGCCAGAACGTCATGTAAGGTGTGATCCCTGCAGCGCTGCACGCTTGTCGCCGACTGGCGCGCCATCTCCAGCTTAATCTCTGCTGCCGCTGCCGAGTGGGGCACGAGCAGAGCGAGAGTCGCGACGAGGGCGCCCAGAGGAAGCGCAATCAGAGGCGGGCGCTGAACATGCCATGGCAGCTCACATGGGCAGTGGGCGAGCGAACGCAGTCCGTGCAAGGCAATGCCATGTACATAGTACATGGCAGGTAGTCAGCCGCAGCCAGCTCCGTCATTAGCGCATCACCCTCGGCCGGTGAATGCAACGGCCAATCTCTGCGCGCACTCGCGCGCCGATGATGTAGCGCCTGCCGCACGGGCCCCTCGCTGCAAATTCACCCCCGGGACTCTCGGCTCGCGCTAGCCTCCATCCACGGTTAGTTAGCCTGGCGACAATCATAAATCCCTCATAGCGGCCAAAGGTCGGTCCTTGCTGAGTTTTTCCCTGGGTTGATACGTGGGTGAGTTCCTGCCGCGCTACTTAACCAGAGCCTCTCCCGCTCTTACTACACCTTCTTCACAGAGAGGGCCTTGCTTGCAGTTACCCATTTGCACAGCACATTCGACCTGACACGCACTCCAAACGTCACGTCGCCTCGGAAAGCCTTCTCTGTGCCTAGAGTTACCGGATATAATAATACATACGAGCATCAGCATTCCTTAATTCGACAAGATGGCGCCCAACGACGATGTGGAGCGCCCGCGCGCCTCCAGCGCCGCTGAGCGGCAAAAGTCCATCGTCTCCATGACCGAGTTCGAGGGCATGGATGAGTACACGGCGCTTCAGAAGTACATCCTCTTCTACCGCGACACCCGAACCAACCCTCACGCCGAGCAAACCGTCAAGAAGAAGGCCTGGTGGCAGTTCTGGAAGTCAGGCTCACCTACTGCCGCGACTCCCATCCAGGACGCAGGCGCCGTCCCCGAGGACTGTAAGTCTCAACTACCCTTCTCCATCATTCAATTGCTCGCATCGCACTGCCGTTTTCGGCTGCGCATCCACTGCCTCGCCAACGCATCCTTTGTCGAGAGTTTTTTCTTTCTACCTCGACTTTTTTTGGTGGCTCGCGATGTCATGGTCAGCGCTCAAGCTGCGCCCCTGCTAGCGACGCGATGGCGGCAGAATTAGTGGAGCCAATTAAAACAACCCAGCTCCACCAAACTACGCGCTTGTGCAGCATGCGAAATGAGCAACTCGATCAAGATGAATTTTGCTAACATGTATTGGCAGACCTCAACACTCAGCTCCGAACCGGTCTTACGTCCGCCGAAGTTGAGCAGCGTCGCAAACGCTATGGTTTCAACGAAATCTCGTCTGAGAAGACCAACCTTCTCAAGCAGTTCATCGGTTATTTCACTGGTCCCATTCTATACGGTAAGCACATCCCTGCTCCAACCTGCCTAGCGCAAAGCTAATGCATGACAGTCATGGAGCTCGCCGCTCTTCTCGCTGCTGGTCTTCAGGATTGGATCGATTTCGGTGTCATCTGCGGTATCCTGTTGCTCAACGCCATCGTCGGTTGGTACCAGGAGAAGCAGGCTGCCGATGTTGTCGCTTCGCTCAAGGGTGACATCGCCATGAAGGCCGTCGTTGTTCGCGACAACCAGCAACAGACCATTCTCGCTCGCGAGCTTGTCCCCGGTGATATCGTCGTTATCGAGGAGGGCCAGTCGGTCCCCGGTGACGCCCGTCTTATCTGCGGCTACGACCACCCTGAGGACTTTGAGTTGTACATGAAGCTCAAGGCCGAGGACAAGTTCCACGACGCTGACCCCGAGGACGAGAAGGATGACGACGTTGATGAGGAGAAATTCGACGAGGAGAACCCCATCACTCAGGGCCATCCTCTCGTTGCCTGCGATCAATCGTCCATCACCGGAGAGTCTCTTGCTGTCGACAAGTACATGGGAGAAGTCGCTTACTACACAACTGGTTGCAAGCGCGGCAAGGCCTACGGTATCGTCATCACCACTGCCAAGCACTCTTTCGTCGGTCGCACTGCTACCCTCGTTCAGGGCGCTCAGGACCAGGGTCACTTCAAGGCTATCATGAACTCCATCGGAACGGCGCTTCTCGTCCTTGTCATGTTCTTCATCCTGCTCGCCTGGATTGGTGGCTTCTTCCGTCACATTCCTATCGCCACCGCCCGCGAGGGAACTGACAAGTCCGTTACTCTTCTCCACTACGCTCTGATCATGTTCATTGTCGGTGTCCCCGTCGGTCTTCCCGTCGTCACCACCACCACCCTTGCCGTCGGTGCTGCCTACCTCGCTGAGCAAAAGGCCATCGTTCAGAAGCTCACTGCCATTGAGTCGCTTGCCGGTGTCGATGTTCTCTGCTCTGACAAGACCGGTACGCTCACTGCCAACCAGCTCTCTCTCCGTGAGCCTTATGTCGCCGAGGGCCAGGACGTCAACTGGATGATGGCTGTCGCTGCTCTTGCCTCTTCCCACAACCTGAAGTCGCTTGACCCCATTGATAAGGTTACCATTCTTACCATCCGCCGCTACCCCAAGGCCCGTGAGATCCTCAACATGGGCTGGAAGACTGAGAAGTTCACCCCCTTCGACCCCGTCTCCAAGCGTATCACTGCTGTTTGCCACATGGGCGGCGACAAGTACGTCTGCGCCAAGGGTGCCCCCAAGGCTATTGTCAACCTGGCCAACTGCGACGAGGTCACTGCTACCCTCTACAAGGAGAAGGCCGCCGAGTTCGCTCGCCGTGGTTTCCGATCTCTCGGTGTCGCTTACCAAAAGAACGACGGCGACTGGATTCTTCTCGGTCTCTTGTCCATGTTCGACCCCCCTCGTGAGGATACCGCGCAGACCATCATTGAGGCCCAGCAGCTCGGTGTTCCCGTCAAGATGTTGACTGGTGACGCTATTGCCATCGCCAAGGAGACTTGCAAGATGCTTGCTCTCGGTACCAAGGTTTACAATTCCTCCAAGCTCATCGGCGGTGGTCTCACTGGCACCACCCAGCACGACCTTGTCGAGCGCGCCGACGGTTTCGCCGAAGTTTTCCCCGAGCACAAGTACCAAGTCGTCGAGATGCTTCAACAGCGTGGTCACTTGACTGCCATGACTGGTGACGGTGTCAACGATGCTCCTTCCCTTAAGAAGTCCGACTGTGGTATCGCCGTCGAGGGTTCCACTGAGGCTGCTCAGGCTGCCGCTGATATCGTCTTCCTTGCCCCCGGTCTTTCTACTATTGTTTTGGCCATCAAGACTTCTCGCCAGATTTTCCAGCGTATGAAGGCCTACATCCAGTACCGTATTGCTCTCTGTCTCCACTTGGAAGTCTACCTCGTCACCTCTATGATTATCCTCAACGAGACCATCCGCGCTGAGCTCATTGTCTTCCTTGCCCTCTTCGCTGATTTGGCCACCGTCGCTGTCGCCTACGACAATGCCCATTCTGAGCAACGTCCTGTCGAATGGCAACTGCCCAAGATCTGGTTCATCTCCGTCATCCTTGGTCTCCTCCTCGCTCTTGGTACCTGGATCGTTCGTGGTACCCTCTTCATTCCCAGTGGAGGTATCATCCAGAACTTTGGTGCTATCCAGCCCATTCTGTTCCTCGAGGTTGCCCTTACTGAGAACTGGCTCATCTTCGTTACCCGTGGTGGCAAGACTTTCCCCTCGTTCCAGCTGATCATTGCTATTCTTGGTGTTGACGCTCTTGCGACCGTCTTCACCGTCTTCGGCTGGATGTCTGGTGCCCCTTACCAAACCAACCCCCCTACTCTGAACAGCAGGTTCCGTGACGACGGATGGGTCGACATTGTCACCGTTGTCGTTGTCTGGGCCTACTCCATTGGTGTTACCATCATCATTGCTATCGTCTACTACCTGCTTAACCGCATCGCATGGCTTGACACCCTCGGCCGCAAGGACCGTAGCCGCAAGAACCCTGCCATTGAGAACATGATTGCTGCCCTCAGCAAGCTGTCTCTTGAGCACGGCAAGGACAAGCACGGCACAACCCGTTACGTCCTCGCTCCCCGTGCCGTTGAGGAGGAGGATGATGACTAGATCAGGGTCGCTGTTTAGTGGTGACGCTATGTGTATTTGGATATTTGTACGGGATTGATGAGCCCACCTGAAAGCAAGGTTAATTTTTCATCACTGTCTTGCTAGTCTTCTCATGTATACCAAGAAGCATAATTTCATTGTCGCAATTAATAATACCCCAATTGAAAATTTTGCTGTGAATTAGTCCTCACTTTTTGAAACTCGTCGTGCGCACAAACTTGAAGTCTAGATAGATTTGATTGCTCTCTGAACACTAGACACTTTAATCCTCGGATCCATTAGCACAAATCTACCTTGCGCATGCAATCTTCTTATAGATCCTTTGCAAATCGGAAAGATTTACGGCCTTGCAAACAGTTGCCGATAATCGCCCAATTCCGGTCCTATCCAAAGCACTAATAAGAATGATACACATGGGCACACGGCATGCAAGCCACTTTACGACCAGCGTGGAGCAAAATCACCCAATGGCACGCTAGAGGGATAGCTCGAAGGTTAGCTACTGTGCTTGCGGCCAGGCGGGGTAAAAGACAGCTGCACGCAAATTGCGTCTTCTCTCCTAATGCAACGGGCCAGAATAGGCTCATGCAACCCATCGCCAACCCAAGACCATACAGCAGCGTTAACCGCTTAGGGCAAACCTGACATGCACGGCGAAGCAAATTGTTTTAAGTGGTTATCAAGATCAAGAGAGAGAGAGAGAGAGACATGAAAATGTGCTCTCATCTCGTAAATAAAAAAATCTCATTCCGACGATGCCCAATCCAATTCAATTACCCCTGGTGTGACGACCTTTTTTTTTTTCCTTCTTTTCTTTCCTTCCGCATCCAGTGGTTTATATTGATTGGGTGGCCTTACAGCGCGTGCCGAGACTCCCGCTGACGGCTGGAACGACTCGTTTTCGACACCATCTCGTCGCTTCGCGGCTGGGCGTGTTACGCGCGCCGTGGGTCGTCGGTCGTGACGATGAAGATGATGGCGTGGTGATGACGACGCCTGTCGCATCTTCCTTTGCGTCTCGTCTTGTCTCGTCTCGTCTTGTCTTGTGCTGGATGAGAAGCCACCCCGGTCTGCCTGAGGCAAAAGCGAGGATGAAAGAAGGCTTGCGTACTGCTTGTTGTTTGCCGTTGCTTTGCGACGCGGGGCCAAGGCGCGGCGATGTTTCGCTTTTTTTTTTTCCTTCTTTCCTTCAAGCGAACGGCAGTGACTTTACCTAGATCGAGTTTGTTTTTTTCTCTCCTCGCAGCTCGTGTAAATGACACAGGTTTCAACTAATGGAAAATGCGCCCTGCGTTGTCGTTTACCCCCGACGCGAACACGGGAGGAAGGAAAATAAAGCTCTAAAACGAGAATTGCCGGCGCGCAAAGAGCGGCTGTTCATCACATACGATGCCGGGATGTTTGATCGCCTGCTGGGTGGGCGTTTCTCACACATCGCAAGCCGCGCGCTGGCTCCTACCTTTTGCGTCGCAGGCGCAATGTCGATCGAACGGAGTGATGAACGGAGCTTGTGTCCGCGGGCGGCTGGGGGGGGGGAGCAGTCTGGGCAAGATAATTGCGTGTCCCTGGGGTGTTGATCATCATGCCGCCTTCGATGTCATCACGCCGATGTTCTTGCTGCATTAGGGAGAGGTCAGATAAGCGATGGCTGGGGGGAGTTATGCAAGCAAGCAACTTGTGTGCAAGCATGTAAGCTTAGGTAGCTTCATCGTTGCTGCACGTGTTTCAGCTTCCGAGGGCTGAGGACGTCATAGGTTTATGTGGTGTGTTGTTGTCGGCGCGGCTGAATAATGCCGAGACGGGCCGTTAGATGTGTGACTTGCTTCTTGGGGGGATGACGTAGAGGGTTGCAGTGGTCTTGTCCATCTTTGTGGCTCCGAGGATTTTGCGTAGAGGAATGATCTAGATTGGCACGCTTTGCATTAGGTGACAGGATGACTACGAAAGTGTGGTAATACTGTGCATTTGTATGTGTGGAACTAAAAGTTTCCATGTTGGATCACCGCTTACATGATCCCTTTTCAGACGTTCCACAGTAGTTTTTCCGTGTCAATCATCTAGTAATAGACTTTCAAGTCCAATCTTCGGGTCCAACTTCTCGGCTGCTTTGTGTTCAGATATGTAGCCTCTGTACTTTACGATATCCATTTGCATGGTGAATGCGAACCAACTCACAAGTAGCCAAAATGCGGCTGCCCAGAACCTTGCGTCGGGCTCGTCGTCTTATCAGTCAAAGTCTGTTTGACTATACAATAGAACATTCAGAATTACTGGCAATTGCGAGTACGCTTTCCGATATTCTGGTCTTATGTATCTTGCAAACTGTTTTGCTCCAAATGCCACGTAGTAGAAGGATGGGACTATTACAGGCAATACGACCACAAAGGTCGGGCTGTATGGAAACAAGAAGAACATCGCGATTGCCGTGTAGACACCATGAACCAGTGGGTCTTTAGTGAGAAGTGCCTCGAGTGCACTGACTGAACGTGCATATAGTCCATGTGCATGACGGTTATCGGCGGCTATCAATTCGATATCCAAAGACAGCGTGTTCTGGTTAGAAACACGCTTCCAAGAGGCGGATGCATGGAGTGTCTCTGAATGTTTGGTGGGGGTGGTAACAATCTGAGAGCGCGACTTGGACGATATCTCAGCGGACGGTATGGTTGGGACATCACTCTGGGGTGTTCGAAATGAGTTTCCAGTAACAATGCTCACGTTTACATTGTATCGCGCCTCCAAGCCGACATCAATCCGAACCAGAACCTTCAAACCTTGAATGTTCTTGTCATCATTGCCCCTGATGTCTGTGCACGGAAATGGACAATGGAAAAGAACGCCATAGCTGGCTTGCTTCGGTTGATCAGGCATTCGAATACGGGTGGTTTCCGACGCCACAATCATCGAAAGAGAAGTCGGAGTCGACGTGTCGAGAGAATAGAACTCTGGTCTCCATAAAAATAGTAATACAGATGAAACATTGATTGACAGCATTTGGGTAGTCGAGTAGTAGCTTCTGAGTATAAAACAGTCTCTCAGGCGTGCAGCGTCGAATTCGTCCGTCGAAATTGGGCGGTCTTTGGGACGATAGTTGCTACGCGGTAAGAACGTAAATGTCTTTGCAGACTTCTCCACAGCACAGCGGTATGACGATGCGTTCTTCGGTCCGATCTCCCAGGCAGCAAGCAAGAATGGCGAAATACTCAGGACTTCTGGTAGCATCGGCACTCTGATTTTGGAACACTGGGAGCCGGATCTGGAGCCCTTTATTGTTGAGGGAGAATGGAGCAACATCATCGCTAACCAGTGATACCTGATTACACCCTTGGAAGTCTCTGGGATGACAAGCAAGAAGCTTCTGGTCATCTGAACGAAGAAGCCACACGAGGAACGATTGATCGAGGTTGATTCTGAGATACTCTTCTTGCAATCTACCAAACGCCTTGATACCCCCCTCCCCATAGAGAAGTGGCATGTTGACGTCCAGGCGACCCATGAGGCAGTATGCAATGTCCTCATCTCTAGTCGTGACTCGGTTTGCTGCCCAGGCAATTCTTTTGGCAAAGCTCGCTCCGCGGACATAGTTCAACCTATCCGCACCATGTAGAGCTTTCTTGTCAATCTCGGTTATGTCTGAGATCGCCACTACCAAATCCTTTCGGGTACCAATTTTACACCATCCAGAGTCGTTGGGTTTGTAGAAGGTGAGGCGGTTAGGCGCAATGAGTTCTCGAAGAGTCCAGCCTCGCGTGAACCACCGGGCATCTGCAAGTCTTTCCATGCTATGGAAATCTTCAAGGAAAGCGTAGCAAATTTCGGCTTCCTGGTACCAGCGAAACATGGAGTTGATAGACTCTGACAACTCTGCGCTACTGCTTTTGTCGATGCAGCAAGTATCGCACCAAAGATAGCCGTATCCATCGCTTTCTGCCTGTTTGCATGAAGTATCATTTTTTTGCCAGCCAGCCTTGTTCTGATTTGACTGAGACTGAATATCATCGAAGGTTATCTCCCCTTCACCCCACGTGTGAGACAAGATGGCGTATTTTTGTGTCCCACATGCATGATCTTCGAGTTTTCGCGATTTAACGTCTATGAGTCTCATAGTCGAATGGAGGACATGAAGACTGAGTTGGGTGGAACGAAGTGCTGAGGGTAAGAACGGACGACAGGCAGCAGGCGTAGGCTTGGCGGCTGCGCCACCAAACTTTGGGGGCCGATACAAAATACCCAGGAGAGTACCAATCAAGCCTTACTTGTTCCGCAGCGGCCAAGATGATGTGATGTTGTAAGCTGTAGCTGGAGGAGTTGAGTAAGGTACAAATCAAGAGAAAGAAGTGGTTGTGGGAATGGGAAGAATTTGATAGAATATATTAGCCAGATAGATAGCCAAATACAGATTCACGTCTGAGATGACTAGACATGTGAAGTAGGTTCGATACATAATCTTCCGCACTTTGTGAAGTTAGTAGGGATAATGGTCCGAGAAGATGCATCATTAACCTCCAATACTGAACATACGTATCAAGCACCGCCGTTCAGCTGCTTTGATTTCACACCCCCCCTCGCTTTCGCAGGAATTAGCTTCAGAAGCCCAAACAAACCGAATGCCAGAACGACCTGGCAAAGCCAGAAAAGCTGGCCACCCAAAATATGGTACTTGACACCAATTGCATAGATGCTAGTCGCAATGGCCGGGGCTACAGATCGAACTCCGCTTTGTACCGCAAGTGCGACAGCGTTGAGCGTTCCAAGTGTCTCGTGTGAGGGCGATACATCGTTGAGTGCGAGTTGGACGCAAGCTGGTGTGCATGTTAGAGAAGCCCATGAATATTGGGCTGCAGACTTACTGAATGCCATGGAAACTCCGCTCGCGAGGGCTACGACAGGTGGTCCAGTGATCCAGAAAACGGTAGTTTGCCCGTATCGAAGTAGCAGATTGTACACTGGACCGACGACGAAAAGAACTGGCCAGGCGAATGCACATAGCCAAAGCACACGACCTGTACCCATGCGCTTGTGCAGTACAGGGAATACAATGAGCAGCCAAGCTGCCTGGGAAGCTCCGTTCAGTCCCGTACATGCAGCAATAAGCCCCGGCGTGAAGCCAAGACCGCCCACGTTGATGGGTGTATACTGGGCAACCGGAAAGACTGCCGTGAAGGTGTATGCCATAAGCATTACGTAGTTGTAAACTACGAGTACTCGCATGACTCCAGGATGCTTGATCAGCTCCCAGGTAGACATGGTAGACTTTGCAGTCATCTTCCTGTCGTCGTGGATGTGCAAGGTTTCCTTGACGAACAGCATAGTCGTGACTACTGCAGATAGGGCAATGACAGCAACTACAATATTGGGTAGTGCATAAGGATAGTCATGCCAGAACTGCACCTTGCCGAAGGTTGATGTGAATTTCTCCGCTGGGCGTTCGAGCGCACCACCTGTTGATTCGCGTTCAGTCTACCGTCAATTTCGAGTGGCTGAAAAAAAAACATACCGATCAGCGGGCCAAGGAAGATGCCCATGTTACTAGCGAAAGCAAAGAAACTGAATGCTCGTGCTTGAGTATGCTTGGTGCTGTTCTCGGAGAGCATGGCTCGGACAGTTACAACCGTTCCAGCAAAGACACCACCCAAACATCTGAACAGTGCCATCTGCCACAGGGACCTGCTCATACCAAAGAGAACCATAGCAACAGTCAAGCCCAACAGGGATATGACTAGCACAGGTTTTCTCCCGTATCGGTCGGAGGCCTAGAGACTACGTCAGCAATGCTTGATCTCTATAGTAAGTTTATCACTTGCTTACCTTTCCCCAAAGAATCATAAAACACATCTGCGTCGCACTAAAAAGACTCTCGATCAACCCAGAGTAAAACCCTACATCCTCTTTATCCACGCTACCCACCCTCTCAATCATAAAATTGATATAGGGAAAGATGGAGAAAAATGCAATAGGCGCTACACACACCGCATAACACAGAAGAAAGATCTGTGTCTTGGGCAATGGTTTGTCCTCGTCTTCATCTTCATCTTCATCTGCAATACCTTCTTGCGGATATGAAGCATCGACAGGTTCTGCTATAGGTGCGGGATCTACATGAGTTAACAGAGGCGTGGTCTCATCGTCTGCTACAACGGCCGGCGATGCATCGGTTTTGGTAGATGATGTAGGCATTGCTAGGGCTGATCCGAAGTAGAGGTGGATTTAGATAAAGAGGTTCCGTAGCTGATGGGGAGTTCGGGTGTAATTGTCTTCCTATGTCTAACGTTCCGACAAAGAAAAAACGATCAACATGATAGTAAGGCAGTATTAAGGGTATTGGAAAGAGGGCCTATATGAGTACTTGAGTTATATCATGATGTGCCATGCGTGAGATGTAGGTTGCATGTAAGCATTGTGCAGAGGAACGCGACGCCTCCGCGGCCACCGGCGCTCACTTTCGCGCTAGCAGGGGTGTCCAACCTCTTTTCTTCAATTCTCTACATCGTTGCTTCAATTGAAGTGCAGGCACGAATAGGACGCGTCTTAATCATGGCTCACTAGTGTTTGTTTAGGTGCAAGCACACTTGCTTTGACATATGCACGTGCTCACGAAATAGCGGCTACGAAAATCGTCTTCACGTCATCACGTTTATCACATCAAATATGACCACGCGTTGTAAGGGATATGAAAGTGTCCATAGGCTCTAAGCTACAATCTTAAGATCCTTACTACACCCTCATGTGTGAGCTCAAGCTCCTCCATAACTCAAACACCCAACCATTGGCCCGCTGTGCTATTTTGTGGACAATCGACATGTGTAAAACCCCGGGATAACAAGGCACCAATACAAGGATGTCCCCGCTACTAGGCTTGTCATGATTTCGAGAACCGTACGCAGGAACACGCTAGGAAGAAAACCGTCAGTCGATGAATCGCTCGGACGCATGACTGCCAGTACCTTAGAAGCACTTGCGGTGGACGATGGAGGGACCGCTCTCGTCGTACTCCTGCTTTGAGATCCACATCTGCTGGAAGGTGGAGAGCGAAGCAAGAATGGAACCACCGATCCAGACGGAGTACTTGCGCTCTGGAGGAGCGATGATCTTGACCTTCATCGAGGATGGGGCGAGGGCGGTGATTTCCTTCTGCATGCGGTCGGAGATACCGGGGTACATGGTGGTACCACCAGACTAGGTGCTGTTAGCTGTGTGCTTTGCTGGGTTGTAGCGTATAACGTACCATGACAATATTGCCGTACAGGTCTTTCCTGACGTCGACATCGCACTTCATGATGGAGTTGAAAGTGGTGACATGGATACCACCGCTCTCAAGACCCAAGACGGAAGGCTGGAAGAGAGCCTCAGGAGCACGGAAACGCTCGTTGCCAATGGTGATGACTTGACCGTCAGGAAGCTCGTAGGACTTCTCCAAGCTGGAAGACTGGCTGGCGGTCTGGATCTCCTGCTCGAAGTCAAGAGCGACGTAGCAGAGCTTCTCCTTGATGTCACGGACGATTTCTCGCTCGGCAGTGGTGGAGAAGGTGTAACCGCGCTCAGCCAAGATCTTCATGAGGTAGTCAGTCAGATCACGACCAGCCATGTCGACACGGGAGATGGCGTGGGGAAGGGCGAAACCCTCGTAGATGGGGACAACGTGGGTGACACCGTCACCGGAGTCGAGCACGATACCGGTGGTACGTCCGGAGGCGTACAGGGACAGGACGGCCTGAATCGAGACGTAGAAAGCGGGAGCGTTGAAGGTCTCGAAAACAATCTGTGTCATCTTCTCACGGTTGGACTTGGGGTTGATGGGAGCCTCGGTAAGCAGGACGGGGTGCTCCTCGGGGGCAACACGCAGCTCGTTGTAGAAAGTGTGATGCCAGATCTTCTCCATGTCGTCCCAGTTGGTAACGACACCGTGCTCAATGGGGTATCGCAGGGTCAGGATACCACGCTTCGACTGTGCCTCATCACCGACATATGAGTCCTTTTGGCCCATACCAATCATGATACTGTTTGTTGTTAGATGGCGGATTGCGTGGGGATAACGGGAGGTTCATCGTACCCATGGTGACGCGGTCGGCCGACAATAGAAGCTGCGGGTTGTTAGAAATTGCTCTCCATGCGGCATTCGAGAGCGATTCATGGCGCTCTTAATGTAGCCTCAGCCGGCAAAGCGGAAATGGAGGTACTTACGGAAGACTGCTCGGGGCGCATCGTCACCGGCGAAACCGGCCTTGCACATACCCGAACTGTCAATTGTCAGCTCAAGCTCATCTCATCTCCAAGCCTCGCGCGCTGCTGTTGAGGTGTTGGTCGCGGGCTCGGATAAGGCGAGGGCGCAGATAGCCCCTCCACAAGCAGGGATGGCGGTGTTGGGCTTCGGGCGTGCCAACTCACCCATTGTCGATGACGAGGGCTGCGACTTCCTCTGTAGCAGGCAATAGAGGTTAGCAGAGCTCATTGAGATAGACGTCTTGGTGGACGGCGATGGTTAGGACACGGGGAGGTAGGGGTGGAGTAGCTTACCCTCCATGTTGATTGATTAGGGTGAGATTAGAGTGGACGTGGAGTTGTAGACGGGTGTCTGTGTAGAGTCGCTGGAGCAATTGAGCGTCAGTGGGAGAAGCTCAGAGATGCAGCTAGCGGTGAAAAAGTAAAAAGGGTACGGAGGTGTTCGGGGAGCTTACAAGAGCGGCGGCGGTGTTGAGGTTGAGGTTCTTGTGCGCAGAGGCAAGAACTGGGTGTGCTAAATAAGCGGGTCGGCCTTGCCCAGATTTAGCGGGGTGGCAGGAGCGCAGGCGCGAAGGAGGCTTTGCACGAACGGGCGGCTCCTTAAGGGGATTGTGTATAATTTCAGCGTTTGGGCACTTGGCTCGCGGCCATGACAGCTATGGGCATCTTATAGTTGCCGACAGAACTGTGCAGCCTAGAATTGGCTTCTTTGTGGCCCAGTGGTACGCACTTGAAGAGTACGCAAGCTCCCCGCCACAACATGAAGCAAGCTGCTGTCGACGCACGTCAACTCTACCAGACCGCCAGGCAGCGGTGTTCAGTCCTTGGCATATGGCAATCAGAGACACCCCACTAGGACCTACGTGTTCTCGACGGCGCGCTGTGAGTGCACAAGTCAAGTCGGGACGAAGCACAAGTCAGTCCCCAGCCATCCGCGGCTGCTCACCGCCAACTCGCCATGTCCCCCGAATACGCTGGCCACGGTCACGTGTGTGAGGGGCAGTCGACATGCACCTAGGCAAACGAGCATTTGCTGCAGCAGCTCCAGTCTCGATGCTTACCTGCCGTGATGATGTCCTTTGGAGCCGACATCGACGCATCTTTCATGCACACATCGTGCTTGACGTGTTTGACACCCGTGTGAATGATGGTGTTGACGGCTGGGGTTGCTGTGTTGGGCAGCTTGTCCCATGGAAGGCCCGCGAAGCTGCTGGTCCCCTCACGAGCGTCGGCGTCATGAGGCCCGCCAAAATTATTCAATGTCCACTCACCCCGCCATCATCTTCGTTCTTCGCACAACAGATCGGACACCAAACGCATATCCGCTACCATGAACGACCCCGGACTAAACAACCTCCTCAAATGGGGTATCCAAAACTCCGAAGCCTCGCGCACCCATGTCGCCGCCGCAGACCAACCACCGCCACAACTCGACGCTGAGGCGCTGCAACGGCTCATGACCGGAATGTCTGGTCCCTCAGATGCGCAATTGATGCAAGAAAGCATGCAAGTCATTCAAAACGAGGAGGCTGAATTGGAGCATCGGGAAACCGCGTTCGACAACTTTGAGCAACTCATCGAGAACCTCGACAACGCAAACAACATCGAGAGCCTGGGACTGTGGACGCCTCTCGTGGAGCAACTGGAGAGCAAAGAGTCTGAACTCAGATTCTACGCTGCATGGTGTTGCGGTACTGCCGTCCAGAACAATATCAGGACACAAGAACGGGTAAGCAGCCCTTGGTTCTGCGCCCACTCACGAAACATGCTAACAGTTCCCAGCTCCTTGTAGTCGGCGCTATCCCCATCCTCGCCCGCATGGCAACCTCAGACACCGATAAGAAGGTCCGCAAGAAGGCCATTTTCGCGCTTTCGTCTTCGGTCCGCAACTTCCAGGCCGCGCTCGATGCCGCTGTCGAGAATATGCCTGCCGAGTTCAAGCCTCAACAGAAGCTGGATGCAAACGACATGGAGTCAGTCGATGTTTTGATCAACAAACTTCGTGAGAGCGTATAATGGGATCGGGCCTGGGTTGCATTTGGTCGGCGTTTCGGTACTGAACAGGATTAGCATGGAGACGGCGCATAGAGGGACAAACGTTGGACATGGGGGATGGGTGGATGGCATACCCAAGATTTGACGGAGTAACGCTTGGGTACGGGATGCCGTATCTACCACGTCGAGCATTGCATATATCAAAGCAAGAAGAATTCGATAACCCCTTATATGACTCCCAGCACAAGTCCAACCAGCTCGCTGAATGCTTCCCTTCCAATCATGCTCTTGTCCAGTCCCATCCCAACCACAACCATTCTGGTTTCCCTGTCGTCGCGTTGCTTGATAGCACTGGCGATTTGTGTCGCGAACGTTTGGCCAAGAGTGTCAAGCTCTGCTACCGTACCGCCGAGTATAGTCGTAGCTGTGAGTTGGTGCATAGGAAGGAGGTCTGAGTTGGGGTCTTCGTCGTCGCGTTCAAGGGAAGCATTCGAGGTCATCGAGGCATCGGTCGTGGAGATGTCCAGGGGCACATATACCTAGACAGTATTAGCAAAAGATATCGTATGAAACAGACATATTGGCATACCCAATGCGCTAACCGTCCATTTTGAGTGACTGTAATGAGAATCTTGTCTGCAAAATTGACCGTCGTTGCCCTAGTTTCCATGTTTTTAATCATTGAGGTGGCTGTGTTGGTACGCGCTGGGTATGGGGCAGGCGTTATGACATATTCCTCTGAAGTGGTGGGTGCTGCCATGGCGTTGTGTTCGTGCGATGTGACACGTCTGGAGCGGAGGGGTGGCTGCGATCCCAGTGGCAAGACGATGAAGGGCAGGCTAAATGATTAGGGGTATTTGATCACCGAAAGCGCTTTTCCGCTCAGTAGTGTGTCGGTTCGAATTTCTCTCGTGCCTTGTTGTTTGTGTTGCTGCATCTCTGGCCAACAGCCCACTCAACTCGCGCGGGAGTGATGCGGAGTTCGCCCACTAGCGTCTGATCCCCACCAAAAACTTTCGGGCGATGCGAGCAGTCCTCGACGCCGCAACCACAAAATGCCCAAGTTCGTGCCGCGACAGCGAAAACACAAGGTCCTGGCCCGTCGCAAGACGCCGGCGAACGATGTCACCATCGACGCCAATGCGACCGAGATTTTGCCCCAGGAGGAGCAAGAGCGCGCCCGGAAAAAGGCTGCGCTTAAGGATGAGCTCACACGCGAGTCCCAGGGCAAGATGAGCGGCAAGAAAAAGAAGCGCCTCGACAAATACATTGTACGTGGATATACAGCCCGAAGTGGAGTGCAACATTTTTCGCGGCCACTTTGCGCTAGTATTGCTCTGCGAAGAACCTTCATGGCTAACTTTTGCAGGACACAAAACTCAAGAAAGAAGAGAATCTCGAACTACTAAAGAAGCTTGCATCCCAAAAGGTCGACACCAGCTTGTTCCAAAGCTCCAAGAAGCTCGGCCGAGGAGCGGATACCAAGAGGGAGGCACTGAGGCGAGCGCTGGCTGAAAGCAGAGCCGGCATAGACGTGGAAAAGAATGAGGGCATGATTTTTGAGAAGCGCGACCTCAAGGAAGTCGGAGACGACAGCTCGGATGACGATGATGAACAAGCACCGCTACCTACTTCGAAACCTACCATACTTCAAGTCTCCTCACAGACAGCGCAAACCAATGAATCCTTACGAGAACGAGCGCCTTCACCGTCACCCTCCAAACCCGAAATCGACGCCTCCCAACCGACCGCGGGAATTTTCGCTGCGCCACGACAGACTGGTGGACTCTTTGGAAGCGGATTAAAGAGGCCTCTAGAGGTTGACGAGTCAGGCAAACCCGTCATACAAGTACGAAAGCGCCGAAAAGGTCAGAGCAATAAACCTGTCGTGGTGGAAGAAGAGGTGGAATGGGAGGGCTTCAGCTCGGGCAGCGGAAGTAATGAGGAAGGTAGTGTAGACGACTCAGAGGCTTCTGGTGCTGAGTCCGACGATGCTGGCTCAAATTCTGAGGAGGAGGCATCAACTTCGGGATCCGAAGCATCAGACGAATCTGATGAATCTGGAGATTCCGAGGACGATAGCGACGAGGATAGCGACACGAGTCCCGATGAAGAGAATAAGACCGCAAAGAAGGAAAGAACGTCAGCTTTTAAAGCTTGGGCGACGCAGCAAAGAAATGAGCAGGTAGGATTTACCCCGACAAACCAGCTCTCTTACGCACCAATCCCGGCAAACTTCAAACCTCGAGCTCCCGAGCAAGACCCTCTACCTCCAGAACTCGAAACGAAAACTGCAACCGATGGAATACGGAAGGCCTTCAGTGTCAACGTCGAACGATCACCGGAGATACAGGAGTCAAGGTTGCAGCTTCCCATCGTAGCGGAAGAACAGAAGATCATGGAGGCTATTCACAACAATGATGTGGTAGTAGTTTGGGGTGCTACCGGTAGTGGTAAGACCACGCAGGTGCCCCAGTTCCTCCTAGAGTCTGGGTATGGAGCAGCGGACGGTCCTACACCTGGTATGATCGGAGTCACGCAACCGCGTCGTGTAGCTGCCGTTAGCATGGCGAAACGTGTTGGCGATGAACTTGGCGACCACAGTACGAAAGTGGCATACCAGATCCGATTCGACACATCAACGAGTGCTAAAACCGCTATCAAGTTCATGACTGACGGTGTGTTGCTACGGGAGATCACTCAAGATTTTGTACTGGCAAAGTACTCCGCGATTGTTATCGATGAGGCTCACGAGCGCAGCGTGAACACAGACATTCTTATCGGCATGCTTAGCAGGATAGTGGATCTTCGCGCCCAGATGGTCAGGGAAGACCCAAAGAACAAACCTCTCAAGCTGATTATCATGTCTGCTACTTTACGGATATCAGACTTCACAGAGAACAAGCGCCTGTTCAGAAGTGAACCTCCACCACTGATCAAGGCAGAAGGCCGTCAGTACACCGTTGTTAACCACTTCGCACGTCGCACTCAACGAGACTATGTCGAGGATATGTATCGTAAGGTATGCAGAGGACATCGAAAGCTGCCCAAGGGCGGTATGCTCGTCTTCCTTACTGGACAGAGCGAGATCTCGCAGCTGGCCAAGCGGCTTAAGGAGGCCTTCCCTTCCACGCAAGGGCGGGAAGTGAAGGCTGGCAAAGTCGTGGTCTCTCCGGCAGAAACGCCGCTGGAGGCTGAAGATATTGAGTTAGGTGGGTATGCCGAAAGCCAGGACTACCTAGACGATGATGGTTCGGATTCAGAAGGCTCCATGATCATGGGCCTCGATGACGAGGGCGACAAAGAATTCGAGATTGACTACGAGAAACCGGAGGAGACTGTCATGAACGTACATGTTCTACCCCTCTACTCACAACTGCCTACAAATCAGCAGCTGCGGGTGTTCGAGCCACCTCCTGATGGCTCCCGCCTCATTGTCCTTGCTACAAACGTCGCAGAAACCAGTTTGACGATACCTGGTATCCGCTACGTATTCGACTGTGGAAGAGCCAAGGAGAAGAAATACGATCTTGTTACTGGCGTTCAAAGCTTCGAAGTCGGATGGATCAGTAAAGCCAGCGCCAACCAGCGATCTGGTCGTGCTGGTCGAACCGGGCCAGGCCACTGTTATCGCCTGTACTCATCAGCTGTGTTCGAGCGAGACTTTGAAGACTATGCAGCTCCAGAGATCTCAAGAACACCGTTGGAGGGTGTGGTGCTACAGTTGAAGAGCATGGGTGCACCAGTTGTCAATTTTCCTTTTCCGACATCACCGGACAAGGAGAGTCTGCAGAAGGCCGAGAATTTGCTCTCGTACCTAGGAGCATTGTCTTTGGACGGCAAGGTCACGAAGCTTGGTCATGAGCTTTCGTTGTACCCTCTCAATCCGCGATTTGCCCGTATGGTCGCTATGGGAGTTGCGCAGAACCTCGCAGCTGAAACCATCGCACTGGTAGCGGCCCTCTCTGTACCGGAACTCATTGTACCAGAGAATAACCTGGGACTACGCGAGCCTACCAAAGATCCAGACGCCATTCGTACTGAGCAGGATAACATCGAAGCCGAAGAGCGCTCACGGCTGCGCAGAGCTTACAATGCTGCACAGGCCAAGATGAGTATTAATGCGAAGCAGAGTGATTGCATCAAGCTTAGCAATGCGATCTGTGCTTACGCGTACGAGCCTGACTCGCACCGATTCTGCGAGGACATGTTCCTTAATCCCAAATCCATGAATGAGGCTAGCCAGCTCCGCCACCAGCTCACTAATATCGTCCGCGCACATCGACCCACTGCCATTGGAGCATATAACGCGAAGCTTCCAGCATCTTCAGAGCGAAACATTAACTTGCTCACCCAGATATGCGCGGCAGGCTTTATCGATCAGATTGCCATGCGCGCCGACCTTGCTCCTGTGCCTCCTGAGCTCCCGAGGAAGCCCAAGACAGCGATCGATGTGCCATATGTCACCCTCTTCTCGTCACAATCAGAGCGTTCAGAAGACCCACACGCAAACTACGTTTTTCTACACCCCTCTTCTATACTCGCACGAACACCACCAGCAAAGATGCCAGGATACATCATCTACTCGCACCTCCAGCGCGCAGCAACGTCGTCCACTATTACTGGCAGTCGGACGCCGAAGACGCGCATGCATCCTCTTACTCCTGTGACAAGGCCGCAGATTATCAACATTGCGCTCAATACGCCATTATTGCAAGCGAGTAAGCCGAAGGGCAAGATTGTAGAGCTGAGCAAAGATAAGCGGGAGTGTGAGGTCGAGATGAGCCTTATGGGTGAGAAGGGCAGCCAAGGATGGGGCCTTGGCGTTAGAAAGGTAGTGCAGAGGAAGGAGCCCGCCGGGCGGTACGTTATTGAGCGAATACTCGGTTGAAAACCGTTTGAGGTGTTGGAAACACATTGAGCGATAAAGCGGCCTATAATCCGAAAACGAATCGCGAGGGAACGAATCAATATATTTGAGATACCCACTGAAATCACTTTCTACCCATACCGTTCGATACCCCTATAGTCAGAGTCGTGATGGCCCACCATCCAACCCTCCTCTCTACTCCCTCGACACACTCGTCTCAGCAGCAACCTTCTCATTCCTAAAAACTGCAATTTCCTTCTCCTCCTCCACGCTCCTCCGCCCTTTACCCTCATCATCATATCTTGCAGCCCCCACACATTTATAATTACTAAACTTGCGCGCCGCCAACCCAGCCTCAAACATCTCGTCAATCTCCTCCAACGTCCTATTCTTAACCTCAGGTAGGAAAAAGAAAACCCAAGTAGCAGCAATCGCGCACGACGGCGCCCAGATAAATCCATACCTCGGCCCCCAATTCATAGCCTGCGGATTGATAAAGTACGGCGCCGTGAACGTAGTAAGCCACGCACCCACAAACCCGACACTAGCAGCCAGACCAAACGTATGTGAGCGCAGACGCTGAGTGGGGAGTTCACCGCCAGAGAGCCAGGCGTATGTTGAAATCATGCCATTGTAACTGAACATGTAGATGGCGGTTAGGCCGACGGTAACTTTTCCGGTTGCTTTTGCATTGGGCGCTTTGTGGAAAACGACGGCGATGATGAGTTGCAGGATGCCGCAGACGAGTAGGCCTGTCATAAGGAGGACGCGGCGGTTCCCGTACCGCACGACGATAAAAGAGTTTGCGATGAAGGCTACTATGCTGATAGCGGAGAGGACGTTGGACATGGCGAAGGGATCTGATACTTTGGCCATGGAGAGAAAGTATGCTTTGTATGCGATGATGAACATGGAGCCCGATGCTGCTTGAAGGAGGACAGCAAAAACAGCAAGGAAAGTGCGGCGACGATCGACTGGATTACTGAACATGTCGAGCCATCCTATACCAGAACTTGATTCCTTTTCCTTTTCAATGGCTGCTTGGATTGCGGATGCCTCTGCTCGGGAATCGTGGCGCGCTGGACGTAGCCATTCCAGTGCTTTCACGCCCTCTTCGAAGCGGCCCTGTAGGATAAGCCAACGTGGACTCTCTGGGATGAACCATATCGTGCAGATTATGATGAGAGGGAACACGTAGATGAGACCCAGCGGGATAAGGTAAGCGGACTTGTCTGGTCGTTTCGCGGTGGCCCAGTCAACGATCGTGCCAATCAGTGTTCCAAAGGAGACGAAGAAGTTGAAACCCGTCAGAAACACGCCGCGAAGCTCTGCTGTACTGCTCTCCTGAAGATAGAGCTGTGAGAAGGTCATGAAGTAGCCGTTCGCAAAACCAATAATCAAACGACCAGCGTACAGCGCTCCGATATCCTCCGTAGCCATCATCATGATATTAGCAACGAAGCAAGTAACACACGCCGCAACCAGACAGATGCGTCGTCCGAATCGGGTGGACGGTACACCAGCAGTAGCTGAGCTGATGAAGGCTCCCAGCGTCATGAGCGAGGAAATGAGCTGCTGTCTTTCTGTGTCGATATTCCACCCTGTAGGTGTCTTGTCGGTACGATATCCAAAGACCTAAACATTGACAGTCAGTCAGCAATCAATCTCGAGGAAAAGAAGTCAAACGACTGCATCGTACCTCCAGAAACCCCAACATAGCCTGCAGCCCTCCAATCATACCAAAATCAAATCCATACTGAAACGGGCTGAGGATCACAACGCCACATGCAAGAAACAAGCGCGAATGGTCGCGCCACGTATATCCATTGTTATCAGACATGACAAGCAAGCAAAAACGTCGTGGAAGTAGAATGCAAGAGGGTGTAAAGCTAGGGTTCCCCTAACAGCGGACGCATATTCGAGGTCATGCCATTCGTTTTACCTCATAAAATGAAGATCACTTTGCCCAGCATGGGTTGAATGCAACCAGCGACTTTTACCCATCTGCCGAAACAAGTTATTGCCAAGTCTCCTGTGCAGATACGCCTGAGCTGTCTGGCCCCGCAAGTCAGGTGGGCTCTCCGCTCATTTAGAGCCAATGGCGGATGTTACCTGGCGGCTTATGCCCTCTCTGGATGTGGGGAGGGGTTGGGTGGGTAGAGGGATGGTGGTGAGCGTTTCCTGTGCCTGAGGCTGCTTACGCCTTTTTGTGCTTTGTAGTAGATTGCGAGCTACAGGAAGACAGGCTCCTCAGGTATACTCAGAGCGATGCAGCGTTGGCTTTAGTTCGTGGATCGCTCAGCATATAGCACTGGATGGGTATGTTCTGAAGGCTGGAAATATTTATCCGTGTGTGGCTGAACTAAAGAAACACAGCTGGAACTATGTATCACATTGCCGTTGAGCAAGTGGGTACAGTAAATTCAGTCACGCACGCTATGAAGAGTGATTGGACAATTGTGGACTGGGGAAGTATGGGGTACAGGTGTAGTGGTTGGAAAGTGTGGGTCAGAACGGCAGTTGCGCGGGCAAATTAAAGCTTAGCTACCGTGTCCGTGCGCGTTTTGCGCATGGTCGAGTTTTGCGCACCCCACCAAAACAACCACCTATACTTAACTAGCCATAACTCTACTAATATAGATCTAATTTAGGAAGCAATTGATAAAATTAATTTACGCGCACTAGGCGTATTTTCTTTATATTCTTAATTTGTAAAGAAGTATAGTGTAGTACGCTTAACCTTAACGCGAAGGCACTAAGGGCAAAACTAACTACACTAACTTGCCTACTAACTTCTTTACTTACACTAAGAAATTAAGCTTTTATAGTATATTACTACGCTTACTAAACAACGTACACTACTTATATTAGTAATAATACATAATCTTGCTTTAGTCTTGCTAGTAAAGAGGTTCTAGAAAGCTAAATTACTTGCTTTATTAATAGGAATTCTATCTAATGAATCTTACGCTAGTAAGTAGGAATAAATTGCAATTGCTATAAAGCTAATTTAAAGGCTAAATATAGCCTTTACTTTAAGCTACTATATAAGAAGATAAAGAAATATTATATTAGACTTTTTTAGATCTTTAATTTAAATAAAAAAGGCTTTTTGATTAGTGTAACTAGAGAGTTAAAGAAAGTAATTAATAAACGAATATACAGAGGGGGGACAAAAAAAGACGTTAAAAAAGTTATAGTTTTTAAATCTTTGTATTTCTACAACTAGAAGGATTATACTAAAAAGTGCTAGTGAATTGGAAAGCCAAGATCTTTCTCTTTAAGTAAGATGACTTAGTAAGCTGCTTAGTCAGCACAATTGCGCCTGTAATCTCGCTTGAAATGGTATAAAAAATAAGTAAAAATACATTTTAGCATTACTTTTTTATAAACGTATAAAAATTGCTAAGAAAAAACTTGGTTCAATAAGCTTACGTAAGTATAACGTAAGCGAATCTTAGAGGCTTGAATCTTATTTACTTAGAGTTTAATTAAAGGGTGAAAAAAGGAGTTGCTTACGTAAGCGCTAATCACGTAATAGCTTAGTAATTCTCTAATATAATAACTCCTTTTGTTTTTCCTAACTTGTTTTTTTTTGTAGTACCTCCTCTATGTCTCGTAATCTTTTTTAATTTAAACAAGAAGTTTATACTTTATATTTACAAAACAAGCCTATTTCTTTAATTAGCAATATACTAAATAAGTCTTCTAGAAGTATTACTGATACTCTTTGTCGAATTAAACAAAAAAAAAAAGCTTTGTTATTTACTTTTAGGCCTAAAAAAGGTCGTTTTATAAAGATCTTAAATAAAGCAAAAAAGTGCTTAATAGAGACCTTACCAGAAGCCCTAAAAAATCAAATTAACGTCTTTTAAAAGAAAAAAGTCTAGATCTTTCTATTAGAAGCTTACAACGTCTTTTAAGAAAAAAAGAACTATTCTATTAATATTTCTTTAAAAAAGACGCCTTTAGACGCTAAAAAGGCCTGAAATTGTTATATATACGCCCAGCAAATACTTAAAAACCTCAAAAATAAAAACTTTAATAAAGTTGTATTTTCAGACAAGTCTGCTATTAAGCAAGGGCACGGTGCTAGGACATAATACCATTAATCACGTTTAAATAATAGGGTTAGAAAGAGAATAGTTTCTACTACTAACACAAGTCAGTGTAAAAAGATTAATTAACTAAAAAAAGACTTTAATATATCTATTCTGTTTCTATTATAATAATTTATTTTTAGCACAATTACTAATCTAGTTATAGGTTTAGATATTTCTATCCAAGTTTAAAGAGCGACTTAGGTAGATAGTAGATTAAAACTAGTAGTGATTAAAAGCCTTTTAATTACTACATCTTTTAGGAATTTAGACTATAATAAAAAGATCTTAATTCCTATAGTAGAACCTGCAATAAGAAAAAGTAAGTTATATACACTTTTTTTTCTACTTATAGGCTTATTACTTTATATTTAAATTTTAAAGTTGCAATCTTCTCTTATATAAAAAAAGGACCTACTAACCTCTATATAGACCAGATATTTCAGCAGGATAAAGCTAAGATTTATAAAACTTTAGAAGTTTTATCTTAGTTTTCTAGGAATAGAATATCGCTTTTTAAGCATTCTGCCTATAGTCCTAATCTAAAATCTATAGAAAACGTGTAGGCTTTGCTAAAAAACGCTTTAGCTAAAAGGCCTATTACTTCTTTGGGTATAGGAAATAATAAAAAAAGTATAGCAGCCTTGAAGGCTGCTATAAGGGAGGAATGGGATTAATTATCTCAAAAGGCGATTGATAATTGTATTTGATCTTTACCAAGGCGTTATTTAGATGTTAGACAAGCTAAAGGCTAGTACAGTAAGTATCAGTAAGCTTTTTAAGTTATTTATTTAGAAAAAATCTTAAAAACAAGCTCTATATTATTACTTTATGGTTTACTGTACAATTACGTTCAAACTAACACACAAAAGAGATAAGCTAGTATTATTTAATATCTGTCATTTATAGTGAACTTAATACCTTCCAAAAAAGTAATTTTGTTTATTAAGCTTGAGTTTTTTTATCATTATTTTCACTGCACAAGTTGAGCACAATCGTGCTAACTAAGCAGCTTACTAAGTTGCTTAACTTAAAGAGGAAGATTCTGGCTTTCCAAATCACTAACTCTTTTTGGTATAGCCTCTATGGTAGTAGAAATACAAAGATTTTAAAACTATAACTCTTTTAACGTAATTTTTTTTGTCACCCCTCTGTATAATTAAAAAAAAGTAATAGCTACAGAGGGGTGACAAAAAGAAAGAGTAATTTGAAAAGTTATCTTTTTTAAAGATATATAACTAAATAACTAGATAAGCTAGGACTAAAATTTTTAAAGTTTCGAAAAGCGCATAACTTCTACTTTAAGTAAGCTTGGTAGTAGTTTTGCTTAGTAATCATCTCATAAGTGGTAAAAGGCTTTAAGAAAAGGCAAAAAAAAAGTCTATTTTATTCTAGTTACAACTTTTTATTGAACGTATTAATATTTTTAAAAAGCAATTATGTAATACTAGCTTATATAAGTATTACGTCAGCAGATTTCTAATAGTAGTTAATAATATGATTATTTCTTGAATTAGAAAAGAAAAAAAAGGCGCTAACAAAGGGCGCTAAAATTACATAAGCTTTTTTTAGCGTTAGTCTATATTATAATCTCTTTCTAACCTGAGATTTTCTCTTCTCTATTATCTCTCTATGTCTATCAAACTTTCAAAGTTTAAAAAAGAAGTTTACTCTTTATCTTTACAACAAAAGTCTATTAGTGCTATTAGTACTATACTTGAAAAGCCTTCTAAATCTATTTACAATACTATACAACGTAATAAAAAGAAAAAAAATACTTTTTTACCTCTTTCTCAGCCTAAACTAGGCCGCCCTGCTAAGGTCTCTAAAAAAGCTATTCAAGTAGTGAAGCCCTAAGAAAACAAATAAGCGTATTTTAGAAGAAAATAGTTTATCTTTTTCTACTAGAAGCTTACAACGCTTATTAAAAGCAGAAAAATACTCTATTTCTACTGCTAAGAAAAAATAGCTTTTAAACAAGAAAAGAGCCTTAAATCGCAACAAATACGCCAAGAAGACTATTAAAATATTAAAAAATATTAACTTTAGCAAAGTTATATTTTCTGACGAGTCTTCTATTCAGCGTGGACACGGCGCTAAGCAAGAATACGTCCGAAAAAGGAGAAATAAGCGACTTAGCAAGGAACAGGTGTCTACTACAAATACAAGTAAGTTTCAAAATATTTTATTTAACTTAGAAACATCTTTAAAATATCTAGTACGTTTCTAGTTTTTTAAATTACTTATAGCTAGCTTGCTGACTAAGATATAGCTCGCGATATTTCTATCTCGGTTTGGGGAGCTATTTGGCTAGGTGGTAGATCTAAGTTACACATAACTAGATCACCAAAAGATACTAGAACTTTTTTAAATACTCGATATTTAAAAGAAGTTTTAAATCCTATTGTTAAACCTCTTTTTAAAAGAGGTAAGTAAAATCTCTCTTATTTTATACTTTAAAAGGCTATAACTTTGTTATTACTTTATATTTTTTAGATATTGTTTAATAATTAAAAAGCTAATAGCTAACTCTATTTAGGCTGGAAATTTCAGCAGGATAACGCCAAGATCCATAAAACGCCACAAGTTATCGCCTAGTTTTCGAGAAATAGAATTCCCCTTTTTGAGCATCCTGCCTATAGCCCGGATTTAAATCCTATATAGAACGTTTGGAGTCTACTTAAAAACGCGCTAGGGATAATTGTATTAACTCTTTACCTAGGCGTTATTCAGCTGTTAAAGCAGCTAAGGGTTGGTATACTAAGTACTAGTTACTAGCTTTAGCTACTTTAATATAAAAAAACCTTAAAAAATCATTTTTTAATCTTACTTTTGAAATAATAATTGAAATAACATCCTACTAAGATATATTTTAGAAACTATATTAACATATAGACCTTATTACTTTTAGCCAAAAAGATACTGTAAATAAAAAGTTGTTACTAGGTTTAACTAGGTTTTTTTTTTTACCCACTTTCACTGCCTTTCTGATCCTTTTTCCTGCTGACTAAGCTAGCCTTTTCAAAACGCTAAAAATTATAGTTATAGCTCATTTAGTTATCTAGTTATATATCTTTAAAAAAGATAACTTTTAAAATTACTCTTTCTTTTTGTCACCTCTCTGTATAACTTAGGATAGTTCTAAAAAGTAAGTAACTGTCCTAGCCTGCGTGTGTTTGGGTAGTATAGCTTTATCTCTAGCTTTTATTTTTTAGTTAGCTGTTAGAGCTCTAAATTTAAGCCAAGTTAAGAATATTAATAATAAAAAGTACTTAGCATTTATTAGCTTATCTTTTTCTAGCTAGACTAATATTAATATAAGATTAGCCTAGCTTAAGAAGGTTTTTAAAAAAAAGACTAGAAAAAAAGCTTGTTTAAAATACTAAAAACTTCTTCTTAACAGCTATAAATCATGATTAACTATAAGTTTTATGAATTACTGTAATAACTACAAAATTTCATCAGCTATGTTTTCTTTTTATTTAACGTATACGCTTTAACTGCTTAATATTAAATTATTTCAGCTTTTCTTAACTGCCTTCTTGACTACGCTTTTATTCTACCTTTATAATAGCTAAAGGCTCCTACTAATATTAAAAAAAGACTTATGTCTTCTTTGTTAGAGGGCCTAGGGTACTGCTTTTAAAGAGAAGACTATTAGAAAGTCTTTCTAGGTAACTAAGGTCAGTCTACCTATTTGATCCTAAAGTTATTATTTAAAGATTTTGCAATGAGGTTTTTAGTTTAAATAAATTTTTAGCTTCTATACTTAGTAAAGATAATTAGCTTAGAATAGAAACTTTTATATGTTGTTTAGTGCGAGATGAAGGCACAAAAAAAAAAAGATTTGTTAAAGCTTCTACTATATATTGGCTTAAAATATTATTCTCTATAGAAAAATTTAAGGCTTTAAGGAGGCTTTTTCAGTTAAAAAAAATACTAAAAGAAAAGCTATACTCTCTAACTTAACAATCCTTAGAAGTACTACAGTAGTTAGGCTGGTAAAAATGCTGACAGTTGGGTCTGACTAATCAGAACACCAAAACCTTCGCACCTCCGCATCGCCACGAATACC
>WBOK01000532.1:0-35713 GCA_009289805.1 Alternaria gansuensis | reverse complement strand
CCCCCCCCTCAAATCCCGTGCCAGAACCCTGACCGTTTTCAACCTCTCCTTCATCGTAGGCCAAAAAGACGAGCCCACACGTATGAAAAGCCATTGCCGTTCTCTGGGTACCAAGTCCAAACGTGGTCTTGGGTAGACGCACTGGGTGTAGTGAAATCACCTGAGGCGATTAGTGATATGATGAGTAAGATACAGGATATAATTGGAAAAAAAAAGAGGGATGAGTTTGTTGCTTTGGGTGAGTTTCCGTTTCGTAGCTTTGTACATTTGATGATGGGAGTAATTAACGGAATTATGCAGGCGATGTGGAATGTTTGAACAACACAATGTTTGGGTGACGAAAGTGAAAGGGGGGGGGGGGGGGGGGGGGGGGGGGGCAAGAAGAAGGCCTGTTACACCTTTTTTTTAAGGATCCAAAGTAATCTCCTCTCATTCCGCTGATCTGATGATATTCAAGCTAAGCGGCGAGGTATACTCTACCAAGCCAGTCCCTCATTCATGTCGCTCCGTCTGCGCTCTGCCCTTTTCAGGAATGCCTCATCATCTGCCTTCTCCATCAGGTCAATGACAGGGCCGGTGCGACTTCTCATTGCGGATAACCTCGACCGTTCCTTGATGCGCGAATAGAAAACTGGGCAGTCCCTACTGTCACATTTGATTTCTTCGCCCCAGGCTAGGTTCGAGCAGCGCCGACACACGGTTTCAACTTCTGATACGCGTGTCTCGGTGTCCCAGATGCGGTACTTTAGCGAGAGTAGCGAGTGCGCTGGGCGCTTGAGACACTTTGCGCACAGTGGCAGCATGGCGTAGGGGTTGGTTTCTTCGCTTGGACGCTGTGCTGGTACCGGGGCAGATAATTTCGAGCGGCAGACTACGCAGTTTGAGGACTTCATGTAGCTTTCTAGTGTTTTCTTGAGAGACGTATTTCCGCCAGCGAAGAAAGCGTTCCTTTTATCGTGTTTTACGGCCACGGGGAGAGAAATGTTGCGGATGCGGTGGATCTTTGGCATCTCGTCGTACCATTGTCTTACGTTAGCGCCAACGAGATTGAAGATGCGCTCGAGTGGTGGGATGAGGTTCTTGCTGATGTAGTATTCCGCGTCGAGTTCGAGATGGTCGCTCTGAAGTAGGGTTTCGGGACTGACGCAGCGGTCGATGAGGCGGGCTCCAGGTGCACCGGTGATGACTACGTAAGGGACGCGTTCACCGTATTGAGGCTCGGCACGCGGGTCGGCGAGTATTCGCTTTGCGGCAATGAGAGCACCGGGTGGCGGGGGACCTCTATCAGAGTATGTGCCTAGCCTGACTTCTTTGGCGAAGAGGAAGTCTTGGATACTGATGCGGCCCTCCATGATTTTCGTGCATTGCTCCTGAAAGTACCGTTTTACTTGGCTGAGGTCTGATGTGCGGAACAGGAGTTTCAGGGCTTTCTCTTCAATCTTCTGCTCTGCAGGTGTACCGTCTCGACGAACTGTTTCTATACCTTTTGCGTCAAAATCTGGCTCTTTCTGGTGACGGTGCTCATACTTGAAGCCTACGTATCGTTTCTTGGCAAGTAAAACGCAAGGATGGTATACCTTCTCGAACTTGAGCTTGATAGGTCGTGGGTTTGCAGCGGTAATGGCTGCAGCTATCTCTTCGCCGATGGTAAATGCTTGATCCTTGGTGCGTCCTTTAAGATGAATGAAGAGTGAATCAGTGTCTCCGTACACGACTTCTGCACCCCATTTCTCCGTTGCGTGAATAATCGCGATCGCATTCTCGAGAGTCTCGCGACCAGTCTGGACGATGCTGTCTGCTATCTCGGGGCATGGCATGCGACCAGAGAAGGATGCAGACGTGTACCCGTAGGTGACGTTTGCCAATAGCTTCAACGCAAACTGCCTGTTATTCAACAACTGTTGCAAAGTTCGGTCGTCTTTATCCTGCTTCATCCCACTCTTGACCATGACACGGGTTTCTAAGATCTCGCCGAGCATCTTCGCTAATAACGATTTCCGCATTTCTGGCTTCACGTACATCATACCATTTGGCGCAATGTTGATGTGATCTTTGACCAACTCCAACAGTTGCGGCTCGCGCTTGAAGTCCATGAAGCCCAACTTGTTCTGGCCTCGCCAACTAACGATACGTCCCAGGCATGTGGAGTAGCAATAGTTGTAGGCGATCATCACACTGGGATATAACGACTGAAAGTCTAGGACGAGCACCGGGCTTGTATAGAATGCACTCTGCGGCTCCATTACCAGAGGCAGACATTCGAGAGCATTTTGCTGACCGACCTGCTTCCGGCTTGGCGAAACAAGGATGAAATTCTCGGGCTTTGCGATGCGAAACATGGTAGACTCGACCTTGAACTGAGAGCCTCGCGAGATGACTGCGAAGAAGTCTATGCCAAGCAAGCGAGCTTGCTCACTAGTTCGAGGTACAATCTCATTGGCTTCCAGAATGTCAAGATTTAGTTGTACACGCGTAAGGAAGTAGTCGAGCACTTTTGCTAGATCCCTTGGCTTCCCGCTCGTGTACCAAGTCGTAAGATCGGAATGCTGATAGTGCGGTATGCGCTTGTGAAGTAGATGGAAGACTACGTTTTCCATGGTATATTGTAGCAGGTTCAGCTCCCCACGCATGGCTCTCCAGATGTTGATCATGTGGCGGCCAGTCACTCGAATAGTGGAGGTGTGCGTAAAACCCCAGCGGTCGGCTTCCTTCCCGAACCTGCTATGGGACTGCGACTTAATCCTGCTAATCTCGTCGCAAAGATTGTACTCGTACTTGATTCTCGCACGTTCTATGAGGTAGCCCCAAGAGCTATTGTGCACTTCATATCCAGTGAGTATATCCGGATCAAACTGGCGGACGATATCGACAACGCGGTTGATCAGATCCAATTCATCTTCCTCGTATTCAACCTCTACTGCGACTTGCTTAGCAATGCGCACAGCAATGCCATCTTCTTCAGAGAAGCACAATATGCTCGCACGCGGACGGTCAGTAGTCGCATTTTCCTCACCTTGCACGTTCCAGAAAATGCACTGGATCTCATCCTCAGCTGGGTCTGGTACGAGAGAGCCTCTGGAGTTGACGTACACTTCTAAGCTCATGATGCTCATGTATTGAGACTGGTGCTTGACACTAGTCGTCTTTTGTTTTTGTGAGTATTTGAAGCCGTGTGGGTTTTTCTGTGTTGGACCTTCAATCTGCGAAAGATGACTGATTGGCTTGAATGTGCGTAGTGGTACAAGTGTTGGTTCATCTGCTTCAGATCTGGGCTTCACTACTTTACGTTGCTTCGCTCGCTGGTTGTCCCAAGACTCTACTTCCTTGAAAGAAGGTGGAGGTGTAGAAAGCTCCCAGTGACGCAGACCACAACGACGTGATCTTGCTTGATGCATTGTAGATTGCATTTTCTTATCTACCATGACTGGCAAATACTCTCCGATGTTGGCGGGAGACGCACCAGTGGGGTCGAACGGAGGGAGATATGGTAATGTCTTGCTTTGTAATTTGAATTCTCGACCCGCATATTCCCTTGGTCGGTCCGGGACATCCTTCTCCTCGCTGTAGTAGGCGTCCTGGTAGATTACCGGCGGAAGTCCAGCATGCATCATAGTACCTTCGACGACCTCGACTGATGGAGGCAAGGAGCCGTAGTAGACAGTAGGATGCTTGTGTTTGTACGATGCATCCAACCACCTTAGTAAAGTGGCTACTTGAGAGCCAGCTTTCGGGGTACTGCTGTTCGGCATTATGGGCGAAGTCTTCTGATGCGTCCAGGGTGTTTTAGGGGAATCTTGCGAGCCTCCTGCCGTAAGATACTTAGATCCAGGTGTCTTGGGGCCCTCTTGAGAGTTTGAATACCCCGATTGACTCAAGCGATGCATCGTATCCGGTGCGTTTGGGTTCTTCACTACTGGGAATGAACGTGTAGTCGGTCCCCCCAGGCCTTGAGCTTTGATGCTTCCTTGCGAAGCCTGGCCAGGATGAGGCGGATCTTCGCTCTTGTTAAGGGCATTGCGAAAGGATATGCGTCTGTTACCACCCTGCGCTGCAGCTAAGGTTCGTTGACGCTTGTTGTAGTCTTCTTCCGTTGGCTCAAGGGATCGCTTCCGCACGCTTCTTGGACTGCTAGGTGGTTCACCATCATCACTCGGGTCAACCAAATCAATGTCTTGGTCGGTTAGTGCATCTTCAAATTCCATCTCACTAGAGGCCTTGAGTAATGATACAGTCAGGGGATCCAGTGAATGCTGCTCTTCGGTGTCTGACTGGTTGCCGGGGTCTACTGGATCCTCATCTTGCCTGTCGCCAGCAGCAGCGTCACTGTGCTGCTGGTTTGGTTCAGGCTCAACACATGTAGCCTGAGATTCGGTGCCAATGGGCGCACCATGGCCTTCTAACAAATCGGCATCCAGTTCGGTATCGTCATCTGGGAGCTGCTGTGCAGACAGAACATCGGGATAGAAATCTTGGATGCTCTCTACAGCAGTCCTAATACGTCCCTGACCGGCGGTGGGCTTGACGAAGCTGTCGAATCTCGCTTCTCCCTTTCCTCGTCTTTCCTCGGTGATTAAGGTTTCGACAAGCTCTCGATACTCTTCCTCATGAATCCACCCACCCGTCTTGGTGTTCCGTGTATCAGCCGACATTGACACAAGCACTTCAGCAGGAAATGGACTGCTCGAAGGATCAGAAAGGCCCATGCGACGTTTTCTCCGACTCGTCTCGTCTCGCCACAGACCAGCCATTGATGGCACAAACTTGTCGTCCGGATTGCCAGGCGTCTGGCTCGACCGCTCGAGGAAGTCGTGATGGATGGGTCGATACTGTAATTCGTGTCGGTTGAGGATGTCTTGGACGCATATGTCTACTTCGAGGGTGCAGTGGCTTTGGCGCGGGTACTGATCCTCTTCCGCCATGAACTCATCAGAAATAGAGGCGTCGTGCCACTTGTGAACTGTGGTATCCATCTCATCACTGTCTGGAACGGGGCCTCGGAACTGTACTTTTGCGCAATTGATGTAGTCACATCCATACAAGTTGTAGTCGCACATCCACTGCAAGAGATACTGCAAATGACTCTCGTATGGCTGGAAGACGCTGTTCAAGATGGCTCCCTGATGCAGAAGATCGGTGAATCGGGTCATATGCATAGGATTGAGCATGTAGACTTTCAAGAAGGTCTTGTATCCAACGTTGTACCCAAAGAAGGGCACGCCCTTGACGAGGGAGATGTGGCCAACGTATATCGACTTCCCATGGTATGCGTTGCGTCGGTAGGTGGCGGCGAGGGCATGGTCAATGGAAGCACGGAGCTCGAGCATGTACGCGTTTACTAGCAAGAGTCAGCTTGAGCCCTGGTTTACGGCCATGTCCCACCCACCAGCATCTTTCTCCAGGCTCCCACTGTACTCCAGATACAGGTAGGGTAGCGCTCCATGAATGTGAGCGCACACCTTCTGCCCAGTCTCAGTCGCACCAAAGGCTCGGATCACGGGAACTTGGGGCGCTCCCAGACGACCTGCAGGGCCAGCCTGGCGGCGCAAGAGAGGGTCGATGTCTGTTGGTGCCGCCTGGTAGTTGTCGATACAGTTCAGGCGAAAGCGGAAAGTCTCCATGACGACACGGCGCGTATACGGGAAATGTGTGTCGAGGTGAGGATTCGCATCGTGCTCAAAGGAGTGATTCACCCAAGACTCGGCTCGCGCATCGCACACTAGCAGGTATCCGTGGCGTAGCAGAGTGAAGGAGACGCGATGCCCCACAAGTCGCGCCTGGGGATGCGCGTGGTCCCGTGAAGCGCGACATGGACGCTAATTCGAGATGCACCCTCACCCTCGCCGCCAGTCTCAAGCTTCTACCACTCAACGCGACCGCGGCTCCCCACGACGCCCAAAATGCCCCCCTCTCAGCCCAGGAAGCCCGATGTTTCTGCTGCTGCGAAAGAGCGCAACGAGTACATTCCCACTTTCATTTCGAAGAAGCCCTTCTACGCCGTCGATGAAACCGGCGAGGACAAGACCGATTACCTCGAGCATCAGCGTCTCCAGAAGCAGGAACAAGACTCCAAATGGTACGACCGCGGGAAGAAGGTCGGCCCGGCTGCGACCAGGTTCCGCAAAGGCGCATGCGAGAACTGCGGAGCCATGACGCACAAGAAGAAGGATTGCTTGAGTCGCCCGCGCAAGGCAGGCGCAAAGTTCACGGGCAAGGACATAGAGGCGGACGAGGTCATCCAGGACGTGCAATTAGGCTTCGATGCGAAACGCGATCGATGGAATGGCTATGAGGCATCGCACTTTGAGGACGTCATCGAGGAGTACAACGCCATGGAGGAGATGCGGAAAAAGGCAAGAGAAGCTGACAAGGGCGACAAGTCCGACGATGAGGACGATGGCGACAAATACGATGCGGAGACGGACATGGGAAGGAAACAGGCCACATCCACGCGGAATCTGCGGTTACGAGAAGACACTGCAAAGTACCTGCTTAACCTGGATCTCGACTCGGCCAAGTACGATCCCAAGACGCGCTCCATGGTGGACAGCGGCGCGACAGCTGATAGCGCGGCCCAACTGGTAGCAGAAGAAGGATTTATGAAGGCGTCTGGAGATGCAGCTGAGTTTGAGAAGGCGCAGCGATATGCTTGGGAGACACAGGAGCGCGGAGACAAGAACAAGCTGCATTTGCAAGCCAACCCTACGTCTGGCGAGGTCATGCGGAAGAAGCAGTTAAAGGAGGCTGAGGAGATGGCGGCAGCCAGGAAAAAGGCCCTGGCTGACAAGTACGGCACACAGGACCTCTTCACCGATGACACACTACGCAAGACGGCCGTCACAGAGAATGAGCGATATGTCGAGTACGATGAGCGAGGTGGCATAAAGGGAGCACCGAAAGTCAAGGCAAAGTCAAAGTACGCAGAGGATGTACTGCTCAACAACCACACGTCAGTTTGGGGCAGCTGGTGGTCAAACTTCCAATGGGGTTTTGCATGCTGTCACTCGACGGTCAAGAACTCGTACTGTACGGGCGAGGCAGGCAAGGAGGCTTTTGAGCTAGCAGACCGGATGCGAACCGGTGCTGAGCTGGATGAAGTGCCCAAGGAGATTGCGTGGAAGGAAGAGGCAGCCCTGGAAGAACATGTGCCCAACGCTCCAGACGGCGCTGAGAAAGCAAGAAGCGATGCTGCCAGTCGGAAACGAGCTCTCGACGACATGACTGGAGGCGTCAATGAAGAAGAGATGGAAGAGTATCGCCGCAAACGGACAATGGCTGCTGACCCCATGGCAGCATATCTCAGCAAGGGAGGTAAAAGTGAGGCGGTTTGACTTGTTCAGCCTCCCGTTATGGCGTCATAGGGCATCAATATTGTATTCAGTATTCGTAGCATTGCAAGGCGTTTATACCCTGGAGTCGCATCCGAGCACATGAGATGTAAAATGACATGGCAGTTCCTGATCATGATGACTGCGTTGGCCATGCGTGATGGGTACCACCCTAACAGTGAAGACGCATCCTCTCACCCTCGATGACAATGCCAACTCAGACTCGGAGGGCGATTGCGCATGCAGCCGCGTATGCGTTGTTAGTCCACAGCGGAGGCAGCAGTTTATGCCAGGATGCACACAGTGCAGACGGACGAGTTGGCGGCACGAGGCGCTGCAGCAAGAATGCGCTTAAGCTGCCGAGATGGAATGGTCTCGCTGGAGTAAAGAGCTTCCTTCTACCTGCAAGTACCTCTAGGATAGTGTAGGATGCAGCAAGGTCACAGGTCAGTTGTACAGCAGCTCGTCGTCGCGGGTGAAGGCGATGACGAAGCGCCAAGCAGCACGAACCACCTCGCAGGGCCGTCGAGTAGGTAATAGGCAGTGGGAGCTCCTATGATGTTTTGACTGCCCCGAACAGCGCAACCAGACAACTCAACCCCCTCATTCCTGCGCATTGCTTTGGCGCGCCCTTCTTGGACGCATACACGCCCGCGCTGCCTGTTCTACAACTACCTGAGACCATCCACCACCAAACCACCAAGGAGCTTACGGCGAGCAGGATGGCGCTCTACGGAAGCTCGCGCAACGTGGACATGGGGAAGTACGTATACCATTCCTACCATGCCGGACTGGGATAGACCGTTGGAGGCATCTCTCGCTGGCTTGGTGAGAACTTGGGCTAAAGAACATGTTAGGCAGGAGTCGGAGCTCGCCATCAACATTCGCAAAGCCACAAGCATCGACGAGGTCTCACCCAAAAGTACGTGCCGAACTTGGTTGGCACGCAAACGAGGCTTATACCGGCGCAGGGAAACACGTGCGAGCATGCATTGTCTACACGTGGGACCACAAGAGTTCCGCGTCTTTCTGGCAGGGCATCAAAGTGTAGGTGCATCGGGGCGCGCTCACTCTGCTTATGCATCCCCAATGCTAATACCCTTGTCCAGGCAGCCAATTCTCGCCGACGAGGTGCAGACATTCAAGGCGCTCATTACCGTCCACAAGGTCCTACAAGAAGGCCACCCCATCGTTCTCAAGGAGGCGCAATCGCATACCAGCTGGCTTGAGAGCCTATCACGGGGCTCCTCGATGGGCGAAGGCATGCGAGGATATGCGCCGCTCATTTCAGAGTACATCTACTATCTCATGGCCAAGCTGGCCTTCCACCGACAACACCCGGAGTTCAACGGTACGACAAGTGGCCGCAAGACACAGACATTTGGCTGACTGGAACAGGAACCTTCGAGTACGAGGAGTACATCAGTTTGAAGTCCATCAACGACCCCAACGAGGGATACGAGACCATCTCAGACCTTATGACTCTACAAGACCAGATCGATGCCTTCCAGAAACTCATCTTCTCCCACTTCCGAAGTGTTGCGAACAACGAGTGCAGGATAGCAGCGTTGGTGCCACTCGTTCAGGAATCGTATGGTATCTACAAATTCATTACTAGCATGTTGCGCGCAATGCACACCAGTAAGTGATAGGAGCTCAGCCGACTTGCAACCCCAACTGACCAGTGTAGCACTCGGTGACGATGAGGCGCTCTCTCCTCTACGCGGCCGATACGATGCGCAGCACTACCGTCTCGTCAAGTTCTACTACGAATGCTCGAATCTTCGATACTTGACCAATCTCATCACAGTACCGAAGCTGCCACAAGAACCACCAAACCTGCTTTCCGAAGACGAGAATGCACCGGCGTTACCTGCACGACCGCGAAACGAGAAGCCCGCAGAACCTGCGCGCGTCCCCTCGATCGACCCGGAGCCAATCAACGAGTTTTGGAAAGACAACCAGCGTAGGCAGCAAGAGGAATATGAGGCAGAACAGCAGAGACTACAGCGGCAATGGGAGGAGGCTCAGCAACAGCAGCAACAGCTAGCCATGCAAGCACAACGCGACTTCGAAGAACAACAAAGGCTTCAGGCAGAGCAAGCTCGGTTGGCGCAAGAGCAACTCATGCGCGAACAGTATCAACAACAGACGCAGGGTCGCCTTGCTGAACTTGAGCGAGAAAACTTGAATGCGCGCGCACAGTACGAACGCGACCAGCTCATGTTGCAACAATACGATCAGAGGATGAAGGCGTTGGAGGGCGAGATCAACCAAATGAACCAAAACTTCCAGCAACAAATGGGCTCGCGAGACGATCAGATAAGAGCACTTCAGGAGCAGCTTAACACATGGAGATCAAAGTACGAGTCATTGGCCAAGCTCTATTCGCAACTGCGTCATGAGCATCTTCAACTGCTGCAGAAGTTTAAGACGGTTCAGCTCAAGGCAAACTCAGCTCAGGAAGCCATAGATAGCCGGGACAAACTGCAGCGAGAGCTGAAGACCAAGAACCTGGAGCTGGCAGACATGATCCGCGAGCGCGACCGAGCACTCATGGAAAAGGACCGGCACACTGGTGGTCACCGCGAGGAGACCGAGAAGCTGAAGCGCGAACTTCGCGCTGCTCTAGACAGAGCTGACAACCTCGAGCGCGGTAAGGGCTCGGAACTCTCGGCAATGCTGTCAAGACACAACCGAGAAATCGCAGACCTCGAGGAGGCGCTGCGAAACAAGACTCGTGCGCTGGATGAGGTCCAGATGAAGTACCGTGAAGGTGATTCTGACCTGGAGCGTCAATTGCGCGACAAGGAGGAAGAGCTGGAGATCTTCCGTGCTGGTATGGACCAGACATTGCTCGAACTCAATGAGCTGAAGCTCAATGCCGGTACGAATGATGATGTCCTGGACGGTCACTTGGACACTCTCATCCAAGACAGTCTCCAAAAGATCAACGACATTATCGACTCAGTCCTCCAAAGTGGTGTGCAGCGTGTTGACGATGCGCTATATGAACTGGACTCTCCTATGCAGGCTGGAAATCAGAACGCCACTGGCCCGTACGTGCTCTCGCAGATTGAGAGAGCATCCACATGCGCCATGGAGTTCTCGACAGCCTTTAACAACTTTGTCGCTGATGGACCAAACGCGAAGCATGCTGAGGTCATCAACACCGTTAACAACTTTGGTGGTGCTATCGTCGATGTACTAGTGAACACCAAGGGATTGACGCGGTTCGCTTCTGATGAGAACAAGGCCGACCAGCTCATTGGTGGTGCAAGGGCTTCTGCAATGTCAACTATCAGGTTCTTCCGTAATGTCCAGTCAGTGCGCATGTACGATATGGACGCAGAGCAGAAGATCAACGTTGTCATCAACAACAGCACCGAAGTCGTGCGTAATTTGCAGAGCTTGTCTAAGCTTGCGGATGCGTTCGCGCCCAAGAGCAAGATCACCAATGCTTCTGGCGATCTCGGCGATCTGGTTGACAACGAGTTAACCAAGGCGGCCAACGCCATCGATGCGGCTGCCGAGCGTCTGGCAAAGCTGATGAAGAAGCCCAGGGACCAGTACTCAACCTACGAGCTCAAGATCCACGACTCCATCCTCGAAGCCGCCATTGCCGTCACGAACGCCATCGCCCAGCTCATCAAGGCAGCCACCGCTTCGCAGCAAGAAATTGTTCGCGAAGGCCGAGGAAGCATGTCCAAGACCCAGTTCTACAAGAAACACAACCGCTGGACCGAAGGTCTCATCAGCGCCGCCAAGGCCGTCGCCACATCGACAAACATGCTCATCGAGACTGCCGATGGTGTCATTTCCGGTCGCAACTCGCCTGAGCAGCTCATTGTCGCTTCCAACGACGTCGCTGCTTCCACAGCTCAGTTGGTGGCTGCTAGTCGTGTCAAGGCTAGCTTCATGAGCAAGACACAAGACAGACTCGAAGGTGCCTCCAAAACCGTCACGGCGGCTTGCAGGTCGCTTGTCAGGCAGGTGCAAGAGATTATCGCCCAGAAGAACCGGGATGAGGGTCAGGATGTCGACTACAGCAAGTTGGGCGACCACGAATTCAAGGTTCGGCAAATGGAGCAGCAGGTATGTGGTTATCGAACATTATTTGAACAAGGGATATATACGCTAACAGAAATATTCTAGGTCGAGATTCTGCAACTCGAGAACTCGCTTGCTCAGGCTAGGACGAGGCTGGGTGAGATGCGCAAGCTTTCGTACCTTGAGGAATAGATGTTTTTGGTCACCTATTTGCTTTTGGTTGGTGGTGTGGAGATTTCGCTGGTTTTTATCGCCGATAGTTTTATTATTCATTTCTAATGTCTTGCGGGTGGACAACCTTGGGCAAGGGGAAAATCGATTGATTTTCTCCCCTTCTTCTCTGTTCACGAAGGAAAAAAGAAAACGTGTTTGATCTTGAGTGTTATCTCAAACACTATTTTTGTGTACGGCCCCCCGCCTCTTTATGCACCACCTTACTGTGCCTGCAAACATGAGCGGGTTTTCTGATGGTGAAAGTAGGAAAATTCTTTTGTTCCTTCATACCACAAGGTTTCAAGTCAAGGTATTATTATTATGCTCGTCTCCCCCCATGTTGAATTAGCAGCCATACTCGCCTCGCCTCGCCTCTCGTAAATGGAATGGCGATTGCCTCCCCGCACAGTAAACATGCTACGTCCTCCACATCATCCTGACTCCTTTCTTTGGGGGGGCTGGTACTCCGCGCAGGCTTTTGAGTGCAGCAGAGTATTCAATCTCCTCCTCGGCCTTGTGCGCCTCCGATTTCAAGTTTATGCTAGTCAAGAGACTTTGGATGTAGGGACAGTAGATGATGGGACGCATGGAATTGAGAAACTGATAAACGAAATAAGTAAAGCCGCCGGCTTGTCGATGGACTTGCGTTCATCATTTTGTTGTCTATGTAGACGATTATACGTATGTACCACGGCCGGAATTAGCTGACGGTCGCGATTGAGCCATGTTGATCATGCTCAGTTAATGCTACGAACAGAGACAAACTGGTAAAGTTGAACAAGGCTGTTGGAGATGGTTGTGGGGAAGTGGGGCCAACTTAGCGGGACACGCCATCACGTGAATTGACTAGCGCGCTTTTCGAGTAAACACAGCGATGAAGGCAATGCAACCACTGCAACGTCACGGCTCCACACTAGACCAAAACCCGTCATATTGGTTTGTGGTTATCCCACCATGCCTACCGCTACTAATTCAGATTCGCGCTCTCCATCTCCCACGCCAGCCAGGCCTATCGCTGATGCTCCCGGCCCGCGCGCGCAAGGTCTGATCAACGTATTCAATCAGGCCTCCAAAGCGACTCTAGACAAGTGTTCGGCCAAAAACTTTGCTTCGTGTTTTCCAACTGCCGCGCAGTATAGCCCAGAGGTGCTGAACAACTTGAGAGGGCAGATTGTGGATCAGCTGGACCGGACATGGAAGACCAACTTTGAGGACATCATGGAGAGAAGGAATGTTGTCAAGCTGCTCAACTCGCTGGACCAGTGCATAGAAAATGCCAAACTAAGGAAGAAGCGTGCCGAAGCGAGCGCCAACGGTGGACCCGTGGAGACGCCTGTGCCGTGAGTCTTGCGAATGCACCAACTATTCTCGCTTTCGAATACTAACTCAACTAAAAAGACCTCATACCCTTACTCCATCCGAAATTCACCTGGCGCATCTCATGCCTTTCCTCGAGAAGCAAGCGACAGAAATGAACACGAAGCTCGTCGAGACTCAGCAGTCAAACACAGAGTTGCTTTTGATCGTTACTGCCCAGCGCGCCGAAATCGAAGCCCTAGTACGGGGCCTAGAAAATGTTGTACAAGATCTAGACGCTAGCGCACAAATCATGGCCCAAGACGATGTGCAAGACTTAAGCAGAGAAACTAGGGATCTTGAGATGGAGATGCGGACATGATGCGGAAGAAGAGGCAGTAACTTCAAGACTCCTTAGATGTTCCTACGTCGAACACGTCGAACACGTCGAAAATCATCGCAACCCGATACCAACCGCGCAGAAATCAGCAACAGAGTGCCAATACCGGGTTCGAGTACCCCGCCTAGCTACGCGGACAGGGCTCTCACCAGAGTCAGGCACGGCTGGTTTGCACGAGAGATGCCTTGACTCAGACGCGTAGAAATGAGGAGGGCTGAATACGTACATGTGGTGGAATGAACGTACGGCAGCGGAGATAGCGCTGTCACAGAACAACAGTCGCTAGGAATGAAAGGGCAAAAAACAAAGCGCTATGTCGTGAAAACAACGTCCGTGAGCCCGATGAGCTGGCGAGTCCTCATTTCGGGTACCTGGGTCTACGTGAGCGTATGGAGCTGAGCATGTCAAGATGTAGGAGATACTGAAGGATGTAAACTTGGACTCAATGCGATATTAATGGAATATTAGTGGCAAACAGAGGAGTTTGTCATGCTCAAACGTGTTGCTTCACAACGCATTCACAGACTTGAGATATTCTGACGGCAAGAGGCAGGGGAGTCGCTGCTAGCAATTGGGGAATGTATGGGGTAGCTTCTGCCGGAGGTCGTTCGACCGAGCCGACCCCTCGACTATGCTCGTCAACAACGGTCCTATACAAACTGTCGCCGCAACGATTACACGGCCCCGCTAGCGTCTATATAAACGGGCCAGATCGTCTTATGTCTCTTTAGTAGTTATTAGACACTTTGTTGTGGCCTTAGTAATTAATACACTTATTTCACTCTACCTAATTAGTCTTAGTTGCCTCTTCTTAGCTTCTACAGTTATAAGCCTAGACGCTTAATTATAGTTTTAATTCCTACTGCGTAATTAGCAAGTTAGAAAGTTAACTGTTTAATTATTACTTTACTCTTCTCTATTTTCTCCTACAGCACAGCTAGTAGATTGCTACAGCTACTATACCTCTTACCTACTTAATTATACAATTAACCTCCTACTAATTTATCCTACAACTTACTAGCTACTATTATTATTAACGTAGCTACTTACTAACTAACCCTATGTTTACTTTAATAACAACCTACGTTGTAATTCTACAAAGCATCTTACTAATATAGACCTCTTTAATATATTGCTTATTACTTTAAGAGTAATCTTTAAGGCTTAATTAGACTAGCTAACCTAGTTTACTCTATAAAAACTGCACTGCTTAGAGAAAAGTATCTAGAATTAAGTTAATTTTAATCTTCTAGACGTGCGCTTAATAGATTACTAGGAACCTTAGTATCTTAAGCTACTTAAGAATATTAAAGAGCCTATTGCTCTACTACCTAGCGCAAGCGCCTAAATATAAGAAGACTATCAAATTGCTTAATGCAAATATAAGGCTTACATAATTAAAGCTGAGTATAAGATAAAATTATAATAAGCTAGTTAATAAGTACAAAGTACATACTAATTAATAAATAAAAAAAGTTACTAAGATTACTAATGTTAAAAACTAAATTAACAAGACTATACATTTAGACTTGCTATTAAATGCTTTAATAAGCATAATTACTTAAAACTTAAATAGTCTTTAAGCTTTAGTAAGGTTTCTAAAAGAGGATCTTGCTTCTACAAATTAAGATACTTAGTATTTAATTGAAGCATAATATAAATCCTACTGTCACAGATAGTTGCGTGCTAGCTAGATCCGCTAAACTCGCTTATCGTTAGCTTGCCCACCTGCAATTATGCTTATAAGGGGCTCCTTACCTGCAAGAATATCTCCAGGTACTATTACTTAAAATATATACATATTATTATTTTAAAGCTATCTCTTACTATCTTCTGTAGTGTAAAGCAAGTACTATTGCCTAAAGCTACCCTTTACAAAATAATACCTCCCCTACAAGCTAATAGTCTAAAGATAGCTCTCTTAATATAATCTAACACTTAAGGTAATTAAGGAAGCTAAAGCCTTACTACATTTAAACTCTCTAACCCTCTTTAAACTTTATTAAGGCCTACTACACTTAAAAAGCCTAGAGAGCATACCTAAAGTGCACCTAAAATACTTTAGAAGTGTATTAAGACTATGAAAAAGCAATATAATAAACATTAATCTTTGCAACAATTATAGGAGTTAGAAATAAAAGTAATATAACTAAAAATGGCTAAATAAATAAAAATTCTAAATATACTAATAGTACTAACTATATTATTTTATATAAAAAATACACTTAAAGCGTTACATACTGTATATATACAACGCGCGTTAAAACTTAGAAACTTAGCTAAATACTAAAGGAAAACTTTTAAAGAATATTACAAGTTTACTTATTTTTATAATGTAGCATTTTAGCTACTACTACAAAATTTAAAAGAAATAATTATAAAGTAGTTTAAGTGATATAGTATCTTAAAGTAGACCTTTAAGAGTTTTAGTATACTTACTATAAGTATTTTTTTAAAGCAAAAAAAAAGTACTACCTAAAAACTACTTTAAGTAATATATACTTAACTTACATTTATAATTTATTAACTATAGCTTTAAAGCAGCAACTACGCATACGTATACTATATAGCAAAAAAACTAAACTATTTTATTATTTGCAACTTATCTTAATATTTTTAAAAATTAACTTCTAATATATACTAAAGCATAAAAAGACTAGTACTTATTTATAAAACTAGAGCTTAAACTACAGCGCATAATTACTAACTACTATTAAAATTCTACAACTAGAAAAAACTTTATTATACTTAGATTTATACTTAAATAGAATTTGTGTTAAGCACTTATTATGTATAATCTACCCTACAAGAACACTTTTATAAAAAAAAAATTTTTAGCTACTATACTAAACGTACTTAAAAAGCGTAAGAATAGTAAGAATGTTATATACTTTATGTGCTAGAAGAAAAACCATAATGCTAATAAGTGCTAAAGCAGTAACCTTAATAAAGTCTTAGTTAATATAAACTAAATAAAAAAAGTTAAGTCTTACTATAAACTTAAAGTTAGTAAAGCGCGTACTAATAGATATTTTACTAGAGATATAGCACGTGTGTTATGCAGGTTTAGTAACTGGAGTAAAGAAAAAACTTTAAGTTATTTTAAACTTATAAGTAGATGTTAGCTTTATTAGTTAAAAAATAGCTATAGAAATAAATTTAAAACATATTTAGAATGCAGAACTTTCTTGCCTAAGTTAAATTAAATTTTGAAGGCAGAATATGTATATAGCATATAAGGTTTAGCTAAGCTTAATAAATAATAATAGCGTAGAACGTATTATAAAAGTTACTACATATAAAGTAAATAAAGAAGGCGCACTACTACTACTTAGCAACTTTTTCTTAAGCTAAGAGAGTATTGATATTAACTAAAGAAGATAGATATAGCGTTAGAGATATATAAGGGCAAATATTAACTTAATAGCTACTAAAGTATTTCTAAAGAATATAAAACTTATAGACTTTAAAACTTACTTTTTAATAGTACTCTAAAGTAATAGCGTAAGTATTAAGCCTAAAATATATATACTAAACGTATCTACAGCGCAGGTTGATCATATACTTAATATATTATAAAACTATGCTAATATTTTTAATAATAATACTGCTAGAACTCTTCTACAACTAAAAAGTTTAGATAACAAAATCTTTATTTAATAAGAAAAAGATCTTCCTTATCGCTTTCTTTATACTTTCTTTTCTTATAAGCTTTAAGTGCTCTATAAATATATTAAAGAAGCACTAAAGAGAAAATAGATGTGCTATAGCACTAGCCTTACAGGCGCTTTGATATTAATTATACTAAAAAAAATAAAAAACTTTTTACCTTTGCGTATATTATTAGAGTCTTAACGCTGTTCCAGTAAAAGATTATTACCTACTTTCTCTAATTAGAAAAATACTAGACCACCTGTTCAGCGTACGCTACTATATAACATTAGATCTTAAAAACGCTTACTATTATTTAAAGATTTAAGCAGAGAATAAGTAAAAGACTACTTTTAGAATATAATATAAACATTTCAAATATTTTATTATGCCTTTTAGGCTTACAAATAGCTTAGTAAGTTTTTAAACCTATATTAATAAGGCTTTAAGAGGGTACTTAGTGTATATATATATAGTTTTTTTAAATAATATCTTTATTTACATCTACAGAAATAATATTACGCTATACTAGCGTGCTATACGTGCTGTACTTAACTTCTTAAAAAAAGTAGAGTTATATATAAATTTTAAAAAATACACATTTGCTTTAAGCAAAGTTTTTTTTTTAAAAATTTATTATTATAAAAAGTAGTATTTGCGTAGATCTAGCGCGCGTTACTACTATTAAGTAGTAGCTTACACCTACTAGTATTAAGAAGCTATAGTCTTTTTTAAAATATATAAACTTCTATTAGTATTTTATTAAAAACTATGCTATAGAAACAGCATCTCTTATAGATATCCTAAAAAGAAAATAGGTATTTTACTAGAATAAAAATAAACATACTACTTTTATAAGGCTAAAGCAATACTTTATATATACGCCTATTTTACGTTATTTTAAAGAAACACGTGTAATTTATATTAAAATAAATACTCTTACTTCTGCTGTTTTAAGTATATTGTCTTAACTATTTAAGAACAAAAAGTAGTATTTTATTATATTTTACTTATAAAAACTATAAAATGCTAAGCTAAACTATAAGGTGTATTTATTTTTAAGGTGTTAAAGGTGGTGGTTGTTGTTGTAGTCAAAATAGGGTTTCTAAAAAAAAGTGAAAAGCAGCTACCCTCTGCTAATTAGTCGCAAAAGTCAAAAAAAAGATTATGTGTAGTTAACAAGATTTAAACGGTGGGTGGTACTAAAAAACAACACTAATTAAAACGTGTTTAACAGCAATTGCTAGCTTATAGCTAGCAACAAGATTGCGATAGAGATAGAGGAGAAGAGTAAGGACACATATATTACCGCAGCAGGAGCTTGCAATACTTTTTTATAAAAGCTCTCTGCCTACTACTTTTTACTTTTAGAATTTTCTATACTATACAGTACTGTATACAAACAACTTGTATATAAATAATACAATACTTAGACTATTTTTCTTCTAAAGTTAGACCTTACTAAGTTACTATACTAGAAGCTATAGTAGTAGATTACAAAGCTAGCGTTTACTATTGTTAAGCGGCTACCTCTGTTAGTTAAAAAGGAGCTAGTGGCAATAGTCTCTGTAGTAGTTAAGTTAGTGCAGAAGTTAAAATATAACTATAGTTAAGATATTTTTAATACGTTTAGTGTTATAAATGTTAAAGTTACAACAAAGACTATAAAAGGCTAGTTTAGCTAGTACACTATATACACTGCGCATGTTAATAGTCTAGGTGCAGTAAAGGTATATTACTTTGGCAATCTCCTCTTGCGCAAATGCAACCTTAGTAAAAAGACTTAAAAGTAGCTTTGCGAGGAGTAAAGGCGTATTAAAATAGCTATTAAGTAGCTAAAACAAACTAACAAGTAGGAGAATTTTGTAAGTTGCCTTTAAGGATAAGAGAGCTGTGTATAAATAGTAATACTATTGTTGTTTATTTATATTTAAGAATAGGCACTAAACGCCGCGACCGCAATACTACTAAGATAGCAACAGGACAATAGAAGTTGCAGTTAGCAGTAATTAGTTAGCAGTAAATAGTTAGCGGTAAATAGTTAGCAGTAAATAGTTAGCAGTAAATAGTTATTAGTTAAAAAGGTTAGTTAGAAGGATATTGCGCATCTTTGTTTTTATCTAAACATGCGACACACTAATTGCGTGCTGGCAAAGCCGGCATGAGCCTAGATACCTGTTGTTAGCAATAAATCTTTTTTTACTAAAAAGGTGTCTACAAAATGTGTGGTCACATCAAAAGGTTGTTTTAAAAGGCCGAAGCTAGTAAGGTGTATAACTTTAAACTTTTAGCTATTATACAGAGTTTTGAAAAATAGTAACACTATTTAGAAGGTGCTTAATATACTATTTAGGTATTAATAGATTATAACAACCTGCGCTCTATACGCGCTATATAAAAGCTAAACTAGCGTTAAGCATGCTCCGCTCTATATTTAGGGGCTTTTAATTTTAAAGTTAAATACTGCCTAGGGCATACAAACCCTGCAGATTGACTATTAAAAAGAGTAAATTATAAATAAAAGTGTAACGAACACGTTACAACACGTTACAACTCTATTGCCCTCACTGTTATCTTAGAGTCTTACCTGTATTAGACCTACTCCGGTCCTAGCTTAGAGCGCAGGTATAAAGACAGCTTAGGACCTATAGTTGCTTTATAGATTTTTAATATCCTTTTGTACAAGGCCTATAAGTATCTTATTTAAATTAAGGCTCTTTTGTAGATTACAACGCACTCCTATATGCCTTGCTGTGATCCTCTCTACTAGTACTAATCTGTAAGTCTTGCTTGCGCTGTTATATTATATTAAAAATCTTGTCCTAGCTAGTAATAGTATTTAAAACAATATTGCAGCTGTTTGTTTAGACTACGCCTAAGCCTAAGCCTCTCTAGAAATAAACTAGAAGCTTTATACTATTAAGTTTAATAACACCTTAAGTAGAATTCTCTAAATATCTTACTAACTAAAGCCTTTAGGTTTAGAAATTTTAACTTTAACAATAAAGTAAATTACTTTAAAAAAGTCGCGTAGAGTGCGCTAAGGTAGAAACATAAAGACTACTAATAACTTATTAGCATTAAAATTAATTGCTAATAGCTAACTAGAACAACTTTAGACTCTCTTTAGAGCCTGTCTAAAAATTAACTTACTGCTAGGGTTAACAATAATTTTTGCAGGACAAAGCAACTAGTAAGTAACTAGTTATTAAAAAAAAAAAAAGTAGATTTAGAGGAAGATCCTGCTATACTTTATAAGAATAAAATTAACTGTTTAAATACGCAAGTTACGCGATTAACATAAAAAGTTATACTCTTTAAGAATATAGCTGTACCTACTTCTAAAATACTACTAACAAGAATAGATATACTAATAAGCTAATTAATACAGTATATTTCTATTACTTCTAAGACCTTACATATTAAGCTTACAGAGCGCACGCCTACTATTAAAAATCTCAATAATAGAACTAACCTTACGTTCTGTTAATAGCAGGCTTTAATAAAAAACTAATTAGAAATTAACTTAGATTACTACTAGATAGAGCGCGCTCGCATAGCTCTTGTGTAAAGACATATTACTAGTATTACAAAAAGATACTTTAAACTATAATACTTAGCTAACTTAGCTTTAAAATAGTTTAAAAATATAGAAAAAATAATTACGCTACTTAAATTATATTTTATATCTAGTAATAAATAGGTAGAAAGCTATACAGCTTTCTACTGCCTAGTTATAAATAAAAAAGAAACGTTTTTAGCTTTTAAAGTAAAGTTTATTAGTACTGCTATTAAAAGGTCTATTTTTAAGTTAGAGTAGTCTTTCTACTTATAAGAGAAAATTACTCCTACCTTACGCGCCCCTAATTTAGGATTTAAATACTTATAAAATAACTTATTTAACTAGATAGTTTAACACTTTACTGCTTTTAATATAAAAAAACGCAATTTTCTTATTAAACTAAATATAAATAGTAAACTAGTGTATACCTTAGTACTACTAATAAAGCCCTGCCTTTAATAATATTAGAACGCGTAGCCTTTCTACACTTGTTTTTTATTTAATTTAACTTTAACCCCTGCTTGTGCTACTTTAAGTATGCTTAGATTTCTGTCTAAGACTCTTGCCCTTAATAATAAGCTTTTATTAGATACTTGTTTTAAGTGCAGGAAACTTAGTTACTTTATAAGTAATTATACTACTCTTTAAGTAAGAGAGATAAAGATAGAATAGGAAGAATATTTAGAAGCTGTAGAACATTACTTAGACTAGAAATAAGAGAAAAATAAAGATGCCTAAAAAAACGCTCTAGCCTAGGCCTGCATAAGTATAATCTTACTAATATTAATTTATTAAACTTTTTTAGAAGAAAGTATTTCTAAGTTTCTATAGTTTTTTATTTAAAGGGTCACAGTGCTTAGCTATAATTATTAATTAATATTAAAGCTTAAGGTTTTTTATTTTTAAATTCCTTTATTGCTTACACTTTTTCTTAATTACTTTAAGTTTCTATTTAAAGACTACCTTTTAAAGTCTTTATAAAAAATTCTAGAACTAGATCTAAACTAGAGTAAATAAATATATCTATCTTTATATTTAAATTAATAGTAGAAAAATTCTTAACTATCTTTTTATTATTATAAATTTAGGTACGCAAAATTGTATTATTAAGATTAAATAGCTTTAGCAATTTAACTTATTGCTAAATATAGTTTAGAACTAAATTATATAGCCTGCAAAATAGTTTGCTACGTATAATTCTACCCCCCCTATTCTTATGTAGTTAAAAAAACCTACTAATAATAAAACTGCTAAAGAGGATATTTAGCGTAGAAATACGCTTTAAGAGAAAAATAAATACTAAAAAAGGCAAAGCTCTATAACGTGTTTAATACAAAAAATTTACAGCCTTTTTTAGCTCTTAAAAACTTATTTTACTTCTCGAGTTGCTACTCCTAAACTAGATCCTGTCTAATTAGAGCCTACCCTCTGTATTACTATTATATTAGCTAACGCTTTCTACTATTTAATAAAATAAAAAGAGAATATGTTCTTTACAATAAGTATTTACAAGATTAATTGTTTATTAAAAGACTATATAAAACTTAATAATCCTAATAACGCTAAACTAATTTAAAACTAACTTTTATTTATTTATAATTTGTACTAAAACGTGTTTAGTAAAACTGCTGTAGACTAAATACTTAAATATTACTTGTATAACTACAAGATTATTCTTACTAAACTACTACTAAATTAGTTTAGCCTTCTATATAAGTAGAGCACTAAAGAACTTAAAGCTACTAAGATGTTTGTAATAGATAACTTTAAAAAAGAATATATTAACTTTAGCAATTACTTTTTTGCCTCTCTTATCCTCTATGTTTAGAAGCTTAATAGAGATATTTAGATTTATATTAATTATGATAAACTTAACGCAATTACTTAAAAAAACTTATATTTAATTTTATATATTAATAAGCTATTAGCCTGTATATATAAAGCCTAGTTCTTTACTAAGTTAGATATACGCGCAGCTTTTAACAAAATTAAAATAAACTTAGACTTTAAGAAGTATACTACTTTTTAGACTTAATACAAAACGTATAAATTTAAAGTGTTGCTATTTAAATTATAAAATAGCTCTACTACCTATTAGCGTTACATAAATAATGTGTTAATTAAGTATTTTAATAACTTCTATATAGTTTACTTAGATAATATCCTTATCTACTCTAAATTAGAGGCAGAACATGTTTTCTACGTACAAAAGGTACTAGAAAAATTATAGCAAGTAGGCCTTTAAGTTAATATTAAAAAGAGCAAATTTTATATTACAAGAATAAGGTACCTAGGCTATATTTTAATATACTAAAGGCTAGAGGTAGATCTAGACAAAGTAGAACCCCTTAATAATTAAGCATAACTTACTACTATTATAAGTGTAAGATTATTTCTTAAGTTTACAAAGTTTTACTAGTAATTTATACTAAAATACTTATAAGTTATAAAACTGCTTTTTCTACTCTAGAGTTTTTTAACAGCATTTATATAGAATTTAGATTATAAAAAAGCCTTTAGAAAGTTAAAAGCTGTACTACTAGAAATTTCTACATTATGCTACTATTACTTTAAATATAATACTAAGGTAGAGACTAACGTATCTAATAGTGTTATAGCAAACATACTTTCTTAGAAACAACTAGATAAAAAATAGAGTCTAGTAGCGTTCTTTAGTAAGGTTCTATCTAGGTTTAAACTAAATTAAGAGATTTACAATAAGAAACTTTTTGCTATTATTATAGCGTTTAGTAAGTAGTAAGCTAAACTAGTATTAGCTTACTCTAGAATTAACGTATATTTAAACTATTATTTACTTAAGTACTTTATAACTATAAAGGTCTTAAACGCTAAGTAGGTACGTTAGGCTAAGGAACTTGCTCTATTTTCTTTCTACATCTAATACACACCTAGGAAGAATAATGCCTATGTAGATATTCTGTTGCAACGCGAGCAGGATGTAAGAAACTTAAAGTCTATAAAAACTAATAATTATTTATAAGTTCTACTTAAACTGCACTAACTTAATAACTAAATTAACTCTAACTTTACTTTTACTTACTTTACTTAACTTTACGCTTAGATTTTGTTTTTACGTATAGTTAAAGCTACTTTAGAGCTTATAACTTTAAATCTACTAAAGTTAATTAAATTTGTTTTATAAACAAATTACACTACTTTTAAAAAAGAGTGTAACTTATTACTAAATAAGTACTAAATTAAAAATAAATTACTTTTATACTTAAACTACTTTTATATACTGCCTAACTTTATACTCTACATCTAGATAATTTAAAAGGTATATAACTAAGTTTCTTCTACTTACTTTAGCGCTATTAAAACTTATTAGTTAATTGCCCTAAAAAATTACTAAAAAAGTATAAAAGCTACTTATAAAAAGTATATATAGAACTACGTAGCTTGTTGCAAGGTATATTTAAGATAGACTTAAATTTTTAAAATAATTTACTTTCTACTAATTTTTAATTATTTAATACAACACTTGTGTATTAACTTTAAAAAATTCTTACTAGATAAAGCTAGTTATAATTTAATTATAGTTATAATTAATTATTAATTCAAATAGTTTATCTCTATCTCTTGTTATAAGACAATTAAAGCAAGAGGTATAGCTAAATTATTTATTTAATAAGTATACTAATTTAGCTATATACTTAACACTATAATCTCTAACTAAAGACTTTAATTTATATTTAGTTTTTAGTCTAAGTTTTGTTAGATTCTAAGTGTTAAGGTTAAGCTATTAATAGCCTACTATAAAGAGACTAACAGCTAGATAAAGATTATAAATAAATATATTAACTAGAGGCTTTAGCTGTTTATATCCTACTACTAAAACAACTAGAGTAGACTACTACCTCTAATTAATAAAGCACAAATTTCCTTACTTTATTCTGCTTTAGGCATATCCCTATATTAGATCTTTTATAGATTTAGTTCTAGATAGAGCTAGAACTAAAAGTAGCTAGCTAATACTTTTACTTTAACTAACAAAATAAACTATAAAAACGCGTTAGCCTTAGCTACTTAAATACACAACGCCTAGGAAACAGTATAAACCTTTTTAGAAAAAGCTTAAAATTTAATATAAACTGTAGTAAACTATTACTACTGCCTAATTAATTAAAATATTAAAGATAAAGTTTTCTAAATATAAAGAACCTTATAACTAATTACCTAAGCTGGAAATTATTAGCTAAATAAAAAGGACTTTTTAAAGTTCATAAAAAAGTTAGTTATTTATACTGCCTTAAGTTACTAAAAAGGTTTTAAATTTACAACATTTTTACACTAGAACTATTATATAAAAAATTTTAAAACTTACTTTTTAGATAAAAAGCTTTAAGGCTAGCTTCTACTCTAATTTAAGGCGTAAAAAAATAGAAAGTTAATAAAATTTTTGCTAGCAAAGTATATTACTTAAAGTTAAAATACTATATAAGCTAAGTTAAATATAACTTAAACTTAACTTAGTATCTAGCTTTAAATTTTATAAAGGCTTTTTATAAACTTAAAGCTTTTTATAAGAAAAACTTTATACATCTAAGTTTTCTAAAGTCTTTAGTAAAGTAAATTATAGCCTAAAAATAAAAAAAAGAGGATATGACTTTACTGTAAGATAACAATATATAAGAAAAAAAAAACAAAAATTTTTAATAAGTATTTAATAAAATAGGTAGTTTACCCTTAAACTACCCTTAAACTACCTTAACTTCTTCTTCTTTCCCCTCTACTCTTACTTAAAGATCTAAGGAGGATTGCTCCTCCTCCCTATAAAAGGAGGAGGAGCTAGAGAAGAGCCTACTGCTCTCCTCCTCCTCTTCTGCCTCCCTCTAGAGGCGCTGCTCATCGTCCTCCACCTCTAGCAGAGCAACTAGACTACTACTACTAGTTTTACTCTAGCGAGCAAAGGCCTCTAAAGAGGTAACTTAGCTATTTAGTAAATAAATAGCGTCCTAAATTTCTAAGAAGACTTAGTAAGTTAAAACTAAAATTAAAGCTATAAATAGCTTTTTCTTTTAGCTCTTTGTTACCTAAACCTTCTTAGCTAGAACAAGAGCTGCTGCCTACACCTACTTTTTAGTAAGGAGATAGTTTTTTGCTAAATCTTCTTTAAGCTCTATAGCAGCAAGGAGGTTTATAGTAGTAAAGAGTTTAAGAAACTTCTTTTTAACGTACTCTAGTACTTATCTAAGTTAATTATAAATTTAAAGCAGTAAAATATACTAAACTTATAAAGAAGTACTTCTTTTTTTATTATACGTAATAAGCGCATTTCTTAAATGTCTTAAAGTTAAACTAATGTTTAACTCTAAGAACGCCCTGCGCGAAGGCGCGCACTAACTACAAGTAAATAAAGTAATATGCTTTTAGTAAAGCTTCTAGGGGGCAGCGCAGCAGCATAGTATATGTGTATGTATGTATATATGTGTGCGTGTGTGTAGTGTTTTAGAAAAGCAGAAAAATTAGACACAACGTGTTGTTATAATATTAAAATAGCAAACGCTTAAGGCTAGTCTAACACTGCTCTAAGTTATAGTCGCAGTAACTGCCTATTAAAAGTCTACAACAACAACAAAAAGACGTTATAAAGTTAATAAACAAACAATAAATATATTAAAGAATATACATAGCTATAAGACTAGCTAATCACTAAGAGGAGGAGTAGTATAACAAACACGTTACAACACGTTACAACTCTATTGCCCTTACTATTATTTTAGAGTCTTACCTATATTAGACCTACTCTAGTCCTAGCTTAGAGCGCAGGTATAAAGACAGCTTAGGACCTATAGTTGTTTTATAAATTTTTAATATCCTTTTGTACAAGGCTTATAACTGTTTTATTTAAATTAAGGCTCTTTTGTAGATCACAACGCACTCCTATATGCCTTGCCGTGATCCCCTCTGCCGGTACTGATCCGTAAGTCTTGCCTGCGCCGTTACAAAAAGAACTTATTGTTAACTTAATTATTACTTACACTGCAGAATAAGCTTCTAGCAAAAGTAAAGCGTAGTAAAATAAAAGAATCTACAACTTAGCATAGCTAGAAAAGCGCATATAAAACGTATATAGCTAACATTTATAGAATAGAAAGTATCTAAACTACTAGTGCTATAGTGTACACACTATGCGTACTACGCTCTTTAGCTAGAGTATTAGTTAGTAGCAAACTTGTAACAGTAGAGTTAGAAGCTTTAATAAATAAACTACGCTAGTCATAATAAAAAAAACGCTTTAGCCTTATAGTAAGTTGTAGACTTTATACAAATAGTACGCACTTTAAATAGCAGCAGCCCGTAAGTGTAGCGTGATAATAATAAAAAAGTTTTGGAATATAAAAGTAGAATTTATATTTTACTAGAACAAGCTATTAGGCAGGAAATTTTATTGCAAAATTATAAAACACGTATAGTAAGTTATTTTAGCGTATATAAAACGCATAAGATTATTAGCAGGCTATATTACTAGCTAGAGGTTAGCTGTAATATTTAGGATTACGTAAAGACTTAAATAGTACGCTAAAGAAGCCAAGCCTTAAAATATAGTAAATAATGTTAGTTATTACTATTACTAGTTCCTAATAAGATTTTTAAGAAAGTAAGCTTTAATTTTATTGTAATGCTGCGACTAGTAAAGAATAATTTAAGTTGCGTATTGAACACAATTCTTATAATTATTAACTGCTTTTTAAAGATAGCAATTTATATACTTGTATTAAAAACGTAAAATGCAAAATAGTCTCCAAAATCTTACTTTAAATATATTATTTTAAAATATAAAATCTAGAGAGGTATTATATTTAATTATATTTTAATCTTGACCTTAGCATTTTAGACAGAAATATACTACTAATTATAAGTAAAGCTTAAGCTAAGCATAGCTTTGTACCTATAGATAAACAGGCAAACTAAACGCTAAAACTAGACAATAAAGCAATACCAAAAGACGTTTGCTTTTAAGAAATAGAATAACTAGGTGTTACTTCTACTAATAGCATAATTCGCGTACAACAACTCTATTTACAAATTAACAAAGATAATACTCTTTTATATAGTATATAGCAAGTATCTATTGCTTACTTTGCTTTATAAGGATAGTAGGCTAGAGAGAGAAGTACTAGACGCTGTAAACAGAGTACAGCGCATGCACAGTATACGTGTAATAGCAAGAGAATACCTCTTAGTAGTATAAGAATATTAACACTAATACTATAATACAAAACATAAACTAAAGATCTTTTACTAAAAAAACTTAGTTCGCCTTAGCATAAAGAATGTTAGCCTAGCCTACTAACTAAGTAAAAAGCTTTTAAGTAAGTTTATAAGACTAATTTAAGTATAAGAAGTAGTTAAAACATAAGCTTACTAATTATAACTACTACTTTACTATTATATTTATAATGTCTTGTACATTTCTTTACTAAAATAATAAAAATTGCGCAGTAGTTTAGAAGATAATACTTAAGCACTAGAAATTAGCTCTAAAGGTAAAGAAATATAGAAAGTTAAAAAAAATACTAAAAAAATGAATTAAAAATAGCTAGCTAAAGTATTAGTTGCAATAGAAAAGTTGGAATAATTTATAAAATACCTAGACTCTAGCATTGCAGTTTAGGAATATAAAAGAACTAATCAAAAAATATAAGCACAAACAAAGATTATTACGTTTTAAGCGCGCTAAAAGAGTATACTAAATATTATTGCCGCACCCTTAGGGCGAAAAATGAGGTATCTAGAAAGAATAAAACTATAAGAACAAAAGTTACTTACCTCTACTTATTATTATAAATCTCTTTACTACTTCTACCTATTTTATTATTACTACTACTTCTAACACTACTGTTATAAGCGCCTTCTACGCCTAGACTACGCCTAAGTAGCAGGATATTATTGTTACTTAAGCTCTTATTATTGTTATTATTATTACTAGCAGGACTAGCAATCCTAGGTATATAACTAGCAATTAACTTAAGAGCAGCTACTATACAGCGCTACTTTACTAAAATTAAGCTTAAAAAATAAAGCAAAGATATTAGCACCTAAGTAAGCACTTTTAAAGCAGTACTAGTATGCGCAATAATATAGTAGTAGTTAGACAGTTTAAAGTTAAATTAGCACTAGCAGTACGTAAGCTTAACGCTAGTAGCAGTAATAGTAGAATTAGTTTTTAAAGTGGTAGGATTAGTAACGACAGTTTTAAAACAAAAGTAATGTTAAATGTAAATAATTTAAACGCCTATTAAGCGCCTTATAAACCTATTTAAATTAGCTAAGGCGCAGTTAACAAAATAAAAAACTTACTTTAGTATCACTACTATAGTTGCTCTTAAAATAATAGTTGTAACAATAATACTTAGTTTTTTTATGAAAAAACTTTTACTTAGTAATATTTTATACGCAGCGCAGGCAGGTTGAGTGTAAAGTAATAAAATTAATAGCTTTTTTAACTATGCTAAACTTATATAGCTAAGCATCTTGTAAGTAAGACTTCTTAATATACTTAGAGTTTGGATAGTAAACTATAATAAAAATTAGAGCTTGTTGTTAAAGTATTTATTAAGTGCGCTAAATATACATGTTAAATTTGTAAAGTAAAAATAAAATTAAGAAAAATACTATACTAAAAGTTTTTTTTATTACTACAGCAAATATTATCTTGCATAGACTACTAATAATAATTATATACTCTTACTTTAACTTTTAAAAATTTTTAAGAAACAAACAACAAAATCAAAAATTACTATAACAACGCTGTAAAAACTTAAACTCTAGAGCTTGCTACGCATTTGACCTACAAGTAACATACATCTTAAGCACACAAAAGTTACGCATAGAACACGCTCTTTGCTATGCTATCCTTATACACAATTTTAGAATTTTTAATTTAAAGCTATTAGGACGCTAGACTAGAGAAGGAAGCTCTGTTACAGATAGTTACGTGCTAGCTAGATCTGCTAAGCTTGCTTATTGTTAGCTTGCCCATCTGCAATTGTGCTTATAAGGAGCTCCTCACCTGCGAGGATACCTGCAGGTATTATTGCTTAAAATATACACACATTATTATTTTAAAGCTACCTCTCACTATCTTCTGTGGTGTGAAGCAAGTACAATTGACTAAAGCTACCCCTTATACCTACTTAGACAAGGCTTACTAAAAATAAATAAGCCCTAAGCATTAGTTTACTAAGCAGCAGCTCCTATATTGATAAGCAACAATCTACTTGCTTTCTAAAGTTATTAGGCTATTAGTAGTTACTAATTTTTTAAACGCTTTAGGCACTAAAATTATACTAAGTTAGTTGCGTAAGAAGCGTAATAAGCTATTATAAGTAATAGCGCTTAGTAAAGCTTAATTAACTCTTAATAATTTAAAAAAGATTTTTAGTATTTTATTGTAAGATTAATTAATTACTTTTTTAAAAGAAAAAGAACACGTAGTGTTTTAAACTAGATCTAAATTAAAAATAGCTTAATTATTAAATGTTTCACAGCTAAGTAAAAGTAGTAAGTAATTATATTTTTGCTTTTATAAGAGACAATTCTAGATACTGCGCAACTACTTTGAACTTTAAATTATAGTTTTAAAATTAAACTTTACTTATAAAACACTAATTATACTGTTAGACAACAATTAAGAAAAGATTATTAAGTAATAAAATAGTAATAAATAGGCAACACTGCAGACTTAAATTAAGAAAAAAGGTTAGAAGGCTAGCACTAGTAGATTAGCTACTAATGAACTAAGTAGAGCATACTCTAGCTTATTAGTATTAGCACTAATTAACTTAAAGAACCTAATTAAAGAAATTAGTCTAAACGTGTTTAGTACAGCTTTAACCCCTTATATATTATCTTTTTATACAATTATAGATAGTAAAGCAGTAGTCTACTTAGTTAATAGTATAGACTATCTAGTACTAAGCACCTATTGCAAAGATATTAAAGACAAAACTATTAAGGTAGGCACTTAATTTATTTTAGTTACTAAAATACGAAATAGGCTGCTTAAAAACGTCCTGCATAGCAAAGCTAGCCTTAAGACAGCTAATTATCTACTTATTAACGTTAAGGTTTTTTAGGCTTCTACGTTAATATTGTCTTTGTAGCACAGCTTAAGCAGGCAGGCATCTAGTACTTAAGATATAATTATACTATAAAATTTAAAATAATTAAAAAGAATATTATCAAAATTAACCTAGAATGTTACTTTAATTTCTTATTTGTTAATTATAAGCAACTCCTTTATTACATTGCTTAACTACTACTAGTAAACGCTATAGTATAGTTAAGAAAGCCTTAGGTGTGCACTAGTAATAAGAATATATAGTATTAATAATTAGAACACCAAGGACAACAAGCTATTAAAGCTCTAGTCTACTTAGTATAAAATATTAAAATTACTAGTAAAAAGTTATTAAAATATAATTACTACGCAATAGCTTATACCTTATAAGTAATTTTATAACAACTAAGAGAAAGATTAATCTAACTTTTTTACAAGATCGTATAAGATCTATTAAAAATTTTAACTAGTTAAATACTGAAAAAATAAGCACTAATTATTAAAGGAAACTACTTATGCAAGCTATACAATTATAATATCTAGTTAAAGACACTAAGTAATACTATGCTTGTAATTAAAGGCTTTACTACAAGAATTAATAGAAAATATTATTAAAAATTATAGAAAGTTATTGAAATAACAACACTGCTACACTACTTAAGAGAAAGTAATGAAGATATAAAGAATAGGCAATAAAGAAAAAAATTATAATTAAAATGCTACTGCTGTATACTTATAAGCCTAACAGCTTAGTAGAAAGAGCTAGCTAAAAGCTAATTATAAAAGCTATTAAGATACGCATAAGTACAAATCTACTAGCTAAGCTTTAGCTAGTAATTATAAATATAGCAGCTTACCTGCATAAAATAAGCTCTCTTAAAATTTATAGCTGCTAATCCCCTAACTAGGTGCTTAAAGAATAGTTTAGGAAATACTTTTAATACTATTAACTACTTTTTTTTTTACTTTTGCGACTAATTAGTAGAGGGTAGCTGCTTTTCACTTTTTTTGGAAACCCCATTTTGACTACAACAACAACCACAACCTTTGACACCTTAAAAATAAATTAACTACTTAAAATTAGATATTAGACTGCTAATTTACGCCTAGACTAGAGTAGAATTTACGTGTACAGCTGTTAAACCTATCTATTAAATAGAGAGAGGGCAGCTAGACGTAATTATTAAGAATTTAAAGTTAATTCTCAAGGCTATATTAGTTATTTAGTTAGTTATTAAGCTTTTATCATATACAATATGTAAGTACTAACTCTTAATAAGGTAATGACTACATATAATGTAACTTTTAATAAGCAGTTATTTTATAAAAAAAATTGCAATAAAAAGCTGCTAAAATATTAAGTAACTAAAATTATAAAGACTCTATAGAATAGTAAGCTAGGTAATCTAAAAGACAACTTGCAAGACCTTCTAGCCTTTAAAAATAAATTTAATTAAAAAATATAGCTAACTACTAAAAACTTTAAGAGTAATCTATCTACTATTTTAAGCAGTAAAGAAGGCCTGCCTACTAAGAATAAAATTAAATTAGAAGATGCAAAGCAAATAAAGCATAACTAAAGCTAGTGCACTATTAGAAATTTACTTAAATTAGCAGCAAAATACTAGTCTTACTACTTTAAAGCTAACTTCTAAATGAAAAACTTCAGAAAGCAACAACGCAATTAATTATAGGGTATTTAATAGTTAAATAGTAGTGCGCTTGCCTAGAAAAGCTAACTTATTAATATTTAGAGGTAAGAAGCCTTCTTTATATAAGCTTAATAACTTATTACTAGTCTAATAGTCTATGCCTAAAGATTTTAACACGCTAGCTAATTAAAATAAGACTTTTACTTAAAAAAGTAAGTGATAAACTATAGATTATCTTGTAGTACAAGATCCTAGGTCTTAGATAGCAGATAAGGTAAGTAATTATGAGCTTAACTTCTACTTACTAAACGTAGTGCTAGAATTACTAGCAAAAGCCTAAATTAGCTTATAAACTATTATCTTCTACTACGTAAGCTAGGCGGCGGGCGTAAGTATAAAAATGTAACTTAAAATTCTAATAATAAACTAAGGAGTAGAAGTATAAGTAGTATTAACGCATTAATTGCAGATCATAAAGATTTATTATAAATTAATTTTTTTAATACTTACTTGCTAAGTTTACAAGCAACTTAGAAAGACTAAGTAAGCTATAAAACCTTTTATTATATAGTTATAACAGGTTTACTTACTAAGTATAAACTAAATATAAGAGATGCTTAACTATATTATAGTAATTTACCTAAACTACTAAAATTATAAAAGTAGTTACTTTAGTATGTTATAAGAGCCTTGATTAAAAATGCCTGTAAAAAAATTTAGTTAAGTAAAACTAAGACTTAGACTAAAAAATTGAAAAAAGAAGTAAATAATTGTCTAATACTAATAAAGTAAGTATAAACCTATAAGTTTAATTAAAATAGCTTTTTCTTTAAATGCAAGGCGCAGATTGTTGTAAAAAGTATTTTCTAGAAAAATAAATTACTTAGTTTAATATATACTGCTACGTTAGTACCTCAGTTGTTTAGAGTAGTAATAGCTATTACTGCTAGAAATAACTTAGAGATTAAGCAAGATAATATTATAAAAGCATTTTTTAATATATTAATTATAGTAGATAGCTTAGTAATTTATAAGATGCTAAATAGCTTTAAAAAGCCAAGAAAGTGCGTACAGCTTAACTGCACACTTTATAACATATAAAACTCGCTACTATTATAGTATAAAAAGTTCTTAGGATTACTAAAAAAAATTAAACTAATTATCTTACTAGAGAACCCTGCCTATTTTTTAATTAACAAAGGAGAATTTTATTTTATTTTATATAAATAATATTTTACTGCTCTTTGCAAAAAATTATAAGCAGAAAGTATTAAATTTTTAGTTAAAAATTATAAGTAAGTACAAGATAGAAGAACAAGAATTAGTTAAATAGTTCTTTAGTATCTAAGTAATTAAAAATTGTAAAAAGCAAAAAATTACGCTTATAAATAATACGTATATTAATAAATTTATAAAAAAGTTTAAGCTTAAGGATAGTAGCTTTCTAAAGACTCTACTACTATTAAAAGAGCTAATTAAAAACACTAGCAAAGCAACTAAGCAAGAGATCAAGGCTTACTTAAAAAAAGTTAAATTAGTGCTATACATGGCTATTATACTTTAACTAAATTTTACTTACTGAATTTCAAAGCTCCTGCACTTCCTTACAATCCCTAGTAATTAATATATAAGAGCTATTAATTAAATAATTATATACCTTTATTAGACAAGATAGGATGTAATTTAATATAGAAACTATAATAGCCTAGACCTAATAATTGCAGGCAATGCTTCCTTTATAAATAATTAAAAAACTTGTTAATTATCCTATAAATATATAGCTATCCTATAAAGTAGTCTAATATTTTAGAAGGCAGCTTCGCAGACTACAGAAACTACGTTAACTACTAAAGCTAAGCTACTTACTCTTAAGTAAACTACTAAAAAAGCTATAGCTTTTAAACGCTTCTTTTGCAAGCTATCTTTTAATTTAAAAGAAGTTTAAATAGTCTAGTATAATAATTAACAAATAATTAGGCTTAACGTGGTTCACAAGTAAGCGCCCCACCTAAGTAAGCGCCCTACTAAACACTAGCGCAGCGCACCCGCAGCAACGCAGCACAACACTACAACAAATTACTATACTATACGCAATACTATAGAATTATTTAGAAGCGTCGCTATTATCTACATCTTCTATTTCTACCTTATAGGTGTAGAAGTTGTGCCTAGTCTTACTGCAACGGCCGCAGCGCCTCTCTGCGCGTACCCTCTTCGCAGGCGTCTTGCCGTCCTTATATCTACTACCCCCCTTTTTAGTAATTAAGTTAGATACCTTGCTAACAGTTAAAGTCTTCTTTACGCGTACGTACTGCCTTTTATAAGTTTTACACTTTATAAGCGTGTTAATAGTATTTTAAAGGCTGCTTACTTCCTCTTGCATTAATACTATATTATAAGCTATATACTAAGTGCCTTTACTTAGCTGCTTAACCTGCTTTTCTAATAAGCTTGCTAGTAACTCTTAGTAATTTTGAATACAATTTTAAATTAGCGTAAATTACGCTTTTATTTTACAAGCGTTGCGTATTATTTGCGCTTTTTAGGTAATAGTGCCTAGTGTAAGAAGTGTTAGCATACGCAGCTACATATCTAGCTTTAATAGCACAGCCTTTAAGTTATATAAAACTATCTTAGCACCTTAAAACTCTACGCAAATATTTTTTAATATAAATATCTTTTTATAAGCTACTTTAAAAACTAGTAGATAAGTTTTTTTAATAATATAGTAAATGTAGCTGCGTGCTATAAGCAAAATTCTATCACTATAGTAGCACTTTAATAGTAAGTAAGGGATAATAGTAAAAGGCTGTAAGAAGTATAATAAGTAAAGCAGCATATAAAGAGTAATAATATTGTTTTTCTTATAGTAATTTTAGCGTTTTTTTAAGCAGTAGCTTTTATAGCTATTAATAATAAGTAGCTTATACGCCCTAGTAGAAAACACCTTTATATAAGTATTAAAGTGCTTAAGCTACGTAAGCACGCGGTTATTATAAACTTAGCTAGTAAAAGAATTAGTAATAATCTAATTATAAAGTATATTAGCAAACTAAAAAGTAATAAAAACCTTCTTAACAAGAATGAAAAAAAGTAAAATAACACGCTTTTGTAACCGAGGTGGGCACCAATGCCCACTAAGTCAGTACTACGTAACAAACGATTAGGCCACGTGGCCAGCTTACTAAAAGATAAGCACGACAATAATCTGAACAGATTATTGTTGCGTAGTACAATATATATAGGCAAGTAAGAGCATTCTGCTTCGTAACACTACCCCCTCCCTCTGTAGGCGAGGTCTCTCGAGCTAGGACGGTTGAAGAACTAAGCAAGTAGAGTATATATATCCGCAAACCCTAAGCTTACTAAGCCCCGCTTAATAAGCTATAAGCTACCGTGTCCGTGCGCGTTTTGAGCCAGTTCATGTTTTGAGCCACCCCACTAAACTGAGATTTTAGAAAAATGAGGCTGTAGAGC
>WBOK01000531.1:0-34495 GCA_009289805.1 Alternaria gansuensis | reverse complement strand
CTCTTGTATTTGTGGCGATGCGGAGGTGCGAAGGTTTTGGTGTTCTGATTAGTCAGACCCAACTGTCAGCATTTTTACCAGCCTATAATTAACCACTATAAAAAAAATATAGCTAACTTTATTAAATAAACAAATACTTTTACTAGCAAAAAAGTTAATATAATAACTATATTAATACGTAGAAGTGTAACTTATACTAATATAAAAGTTACTAACCCTAGTAGAGTTTATTTTAGAAAAAGCAACTATTATATAGGCTGATATAAGCTATTCTAACTTATAGTACTTTATAGTAAGCTATAATAAAGCTAAAGTAGGCAGAAATAGTAAACTTTATTAAAAAAAAGCTAAGTTAATCAGTTACAAAAAGCTGCTACACTAAAGTTAGCTTTTTAATCTTCATACTAGTTTATTATAGCTTATAATAGTATATAATAGCCTTTTACTAGGACTAAACAAATTTATAAAACTTAGAGGGACTTACTAGTTATTATTAAGTAGAGTATAGAAAAAAAAGTAGAAAAACTTAAAAAAAAGCTTAAATAACTCTACTAAGACGCTAGTAAGCTTTTTAAAAGCTTTTAGATCTCCAAAACTCGCAGCGATGCGTAGGTGCGAAGGTTTTGGTGTTCTGATTAGTCAGACCCAACTGTCAGCATTTTTACCAGCCTACTTTTAGCGCATAAACACTTAAAGTAAAAGTAAAATATAATATAAAGTTTGTAAAAGTTATATATTTATACATTAAAAAGAGCCTACTTTCTACTTAATAATACAGCATTTACTACAGTACTATAGTTAAGAATAAGCTATTTTACCTTAGTCTTACTAATTTAGAAAGATTAGTCCTAAGAAGGAAGATAATGTTAGGGCTAGACATCTTGCTAGGCTAGCCTAGACTAGTTCGGCATAGCTAAGGTTAGACGAGGCTAGGTTAAGTCTAAATAGGTTATATAACCTTAGATTACCCTAGTATAAGTAGAGATACAATATCGTAGTCCGGACGATATTGATTCGTCTCTCATACACAGGCAATATACTATTATCCCTCTATCTCTAGCATCCCGTATCCCTCTTTAGTATTAAGCCTTACACTAACATTATACTAGGAGGCGGACAAAACGCTTTGCACAACATCTCTAAGTTAAATGCTGCTACACGCTTAAAGGGAAAGAGCCCTTCTCTCCACTAAGATATTAATCGTGTCCACGATAGAGGGATAAAGAAACAAGGAAGGCTAAGCAAGGATACAAGTACCTAAAGAAGCAATTAAAAATTTAAAGTAATACTCTAATCCCTAACTTACAGCTTATAGATATGCAGTTTCTACAAAAAAAAATATAAAGTAAAATACTTTTTGCAAGTTAGCCTCATAAGACACTATTTTTAATTATTAGGCCGCTACAGTTAATTTTGCAGAATAACAATATGTTAGCTAATTTAAAGCACCTACAGCAAGGACAAAAAAAGAAAGCTGTAAAACTTATAAATGCGCTTTCTAATCCTAAGTTAAGAAAATTAATATAAAGTTAGCTAAACCGCATTACAACTGCTTTACTTAGATAAGAATTACAAGGAGTTACTGTGTCTAACTTTATAAAATAAGATAATATTTAGAAATAACTGCGCGACCTTCTAGATAATAATATTAGTATTATAAATAGCTTAAGAACGCTAAACGTTATAACTAGTAAAGAAATTATAGAATCTAGGTGTAATTTAGCGCACTTAGAATTTATTTTAACTGCTAATTAGTTAAACTAGCGCACGGGCTAAGGACGCCTTGCTAATAAAATTCTACTAAATGCACTAACTATTGCAAGTATAAGTTGCAATATAATAAGTATATATTAATTAAATACGCAAACCTAGTATAAAGTGCATAAGAAAAGTAATTTTTAAATTAATAAGTTAGATAATATCTCTACTAAGGAAGTCTAAGAAGTTTAATAAAGAAATAGGCAAGTCTTTGCTTAAACAGACTTGCTAGAATACTAAGTTATTATTAAAAGCAACTTTTTAAAGTGCTTAAGTAACACTAAAGCATAAATAAATACTTTAAGACTTAGTACTACATAGGCATTAAAGATAATGTTTGAAATAATAGAATACTTACTAGGACAGCTATTTTCTAGTGTTACTTTAGCTAATAGAACTTATAATTTATTTGTTAGGACGGCATTAAATATTTCTATACAAATAGGGATAGTTTCTATTTAAGCTACATTTAAGATTATTACTAATGTTACTAAGTTTATAATTTTAAGAGGACCTTAGTGCGCATATATAAAGATAGCAATACAGTATAATGCGTTTAAATAAATTATATGCTAAGTCCTTTCTAAAGACAGCATTAGGAACGCAGTTTTTGTTATATCTAATTCTTTACTAAGTTACTCTACGCAGATAATTAAGAATAAAGCTTTTAACAACTATTTAAATAGAGAAATAGCAAGTAATATACAAGTACACGTAATTACTAACGTAATAAACAATAGGCTACAAGCAGCTGTAGTACAGTACATACAAAAAGTAGTATAGTTAAATCTAATAGCTAGATTTAGCAATTTTAACATGCTGTACACAAACAATAGTAAACATAATTAAATAGTCTAGATAAACTAAGTATCTACATACGCAGTGAGGCAATTAGAAAATTTTATAGCAAACTATAGTTTTAGCAAATTTTAAATAAAGTGTAAGCTAAACTAGCAACAATTAAAAGAAAGATTATTTAATAGCTTTTGATAACAATATAATCTTTACACTATGTATAAAACTATAAATAAGAAAGTTTAATCTATTAATATTCCTTCCTAAAAGATACTAAAAGAGTTTAGACAAAAAGACTAGAAAGAAAAAGATAAGAAACAACAACTTCTTGGAAGAAGCATTTGTAATCCTAACACTAGACTATAATTATTTATTTAAACTAAAATATGCTACTTTTCTACTAGGAATAAGACTTACTAAAGAATAAATTAATAAACTATACCTAGAAGACTACCTTTATCCTAAGGAAAAGAAAATGCTCTTATATATGCTCCTTAACAAAGAAAGAGCTCTTTTATAGCAATTTAAGGAGTTAGGAAGAATCTATCTTAATATATGCCTACTATACAAGATATAGGCAATACTATACAAAGCTTAGTAGGTGAGAGGCTTTGCTGTTCTAAAGGTATTAGAGTTGTAGGTAGTGGATATAGTTAATGTCTGCCTAAATTAAGGAATATAGGAATGATGTAATAGCTAGTATTACAACTTATAGCACCTAGTGCTAAAGAAAGATAAGGGCGTTTAATAGATTAGTAATGCGCAAAGAACAAATAAAGTTACTATACAAGATATAAACTTAATACTAACAGTAAATAAATTCTCTAAGAAATTTATAGAATAAAATATTATTTTACTTATAAACTTACTTTTAGGATATAACTAGATTACACTACATTTAGAAAGTAGAAATATAACAGCATTTGAAACGCTTATAGGACTTATACAATTATGCATAATAGTTATAGGCGCTACTAACTCTATAGTATACTATAAAAAGAATTTATTTTAGTAGTAAAAAGCTATACTATATTAGCATAAGCTAAAATACTTTATAATAACTAAAAATAGCCTATTGCCTTATAGCATAACACTCTTAACCTAGGTACTAGTAGTAAAAACACTTTATATACTAAATCTTCTTACTAGAGTTATTTTTATACATCTGGGTCTTAAAAAGCTTTATAGTATTATTATTTACTATAAAAAAAAACGCCGCGAACTTTATTAAATATATAAATACTTCTACTAGTAAAAAGTTAATATAATAACTATAGTAATACGCAGAAGTATAACTTATACTAATATAAATGTTACTAACTTTAGTAGTATTTATTTTAATAAAGGCAACTATTGTATAGGCTAATATAGGCTATTATAACTTATAGTACTTTATAGTAGGCTGTAATAAGGCTAAAGTAGGTAAAAATAGTAGAATTTATTAAAAAATCCTAAGTTAGTAAGTTGCAAAAAGCTAATCAACTAAAGTTAGCTTTTTAAACTTTATACTAGCCTATTATAGCTTATAATAGTATATAAAAGCTTTTTACTAAAACTAGACAAATTTTAAAAATTTAAAAGGACTTACTAGTTATTGTTAAGTAGAGTGTAATAGAAAAAGTAAAAAAACTAAAAAAAAAGCTGATATAACTTTACTAAGATGCTAGTAGGCTTTACAAAAGCTTTTAGCGCATAAACGCATAAAGTAAAAGTAAAATATAATATAAAGTCTTTAAAAATTACATAATTATACTTTAAAAGAAGCTTACTTTCTACTTAATAATATAGTATTTACTACAGTACTGTAGCTAAGAATAGGCTATTCTACTTTAGTGTTACTAATCTAGGAAGATTAGTTTCAAAAAGGGGGATAATATTAGAGTTAGACAACTTATTAGGCTAGCCTAGACTAGTTCAGCACAGCTAAGGTTAGACAAGGCTAGGTTAGGTCTAAATAGGTTATATGCCCTTAGATTACCCTAGTATAAGTAGAGATACAATATTGTAGTCAGGACGATATCAATTCGTCTCTTATACATAGGCAATATACTATTATCTTTTTATCTCTAGCATCCTATATCTCTTTTTAATATTAAGCCTTACATTAGCGCTAAATTATTTTTTATAGTAACTAAAAACAAAAAATAGTACTTTAGCTAAGAAAATATATAACTATATTTACTTTTAAAGAGTTTTCGCACTAGACAACTTAATAAGAAACTTAATAATATTAAAGTTAAACTATTTTTCAATTCTAGACTAGAAGAGACTAGTTATATATACACTTAACTTTCTACCTAATATAGAAATCTACCTAAAATTCTATCTAAATATGTTAGAACTAGCAGACCTAAAAATATAATTACAAAAAACCTTCTACTTTAAAATAAAAATAGGATAATGTTTTAAAGTAAAAAATATTCTTGCATACTAAGCATAAAAAAATAGCAAAAATTACTTTATTGAGTAGTTAAAATACTTATATAGCAAAAATATATAACAACTAAATATAAAATTTATAAATTATTACTAACTACTTGTATAGTACTATATAACTTACTTAGAAAGTTTTTAAAAGTAGAATTACTTTTTAAATAAGTAAAGAAAAATGCGTTTTGATTTAATAATAGCATGCTAAGCATTAGCCTACTCTTTAAAATACTAATTTTATAATTCATATTCTCTATAGCTTCCAAAGCTCTAATCTCTTTAATAAATTTTTAAATTATTTATTAATCAGTATTTTTAACGTACTAGTACTTTATACTATTTTTGAAAATAATATTTTTTTATATATACTACTAATAACGCTTTAAATATAACTAACTTTACTATATTAGCTTTAGACTCTTAGTGCTTTAATTAAGTTAACTTTTAGTTTAACTATAAATAATTTATAATAGTACATTTACTAAAATATACTTTTTTACTTTATTTCTATAATAATTTCTACACAACTTCTTTCAAAATAATATTTAATAGAGCAAACTCTTTTTAACATAATATTAATAAGTAGCTAAATTAGGTTCACTAATACTTTTAATGCAACTACTAAACGCGTAATAATAAGTAGTACTATAAAAAACTATTAGGCTAGTTTATGAAAATAAGAATATAAAAGAAAACAATAGTGTTTTCAACCTAAGAATAGAGAAGGTATAGACTATATATAAAAGATAAAAGCAGAAAAAGATCCTAGACTACTTAATCAAAAAATAAGCCTTTATTTACTAATAAATAACGCTACCCTGCACTAAGCACGTAATTCTACAAGCTTTAGTAGAAATTTTTTATAAAATAAGTTATATACGTCCTATAATATACTACAAAATTCTACAACGTTCTTCGCATGAAATAGTATAAAATTCTATAAAATAGTATAACACTTTTTTAGTGTATAGTAGTAAGTGTTAAGCTTTTATAGCTTAGTGTATTTAACTTTAAGTATAATTTAAAGATTACTTAATTCTTAACTTTTTTATATTATTATATTATTTTACTGAATATGCTTATATAACCTTGTACTATTATATTAATCTACTAATTATACTAATATAACTCTTATTTATTGCAATTACTTATTTTAAAAGTCCTAACATAGATTATTTAAAAATAATTTTTACAATTTTACTTTTAAGTTTATATACTTATTATAAGGCTTTTAGTAGCTTTACTTTAAAATTGATTTACTTACTTTTTAAATTAAGCTTACTCCTAAGCCTTTACTTAAATTGAAATTAAAATAAAAGCTTAACTAAGTAATATACTTTATATAAGAGAAAAACTACTTAAGAGCTAAAGTAAAAGTTAAAGTAGCTTACTACTTAAGTAATATAAAGTAGACTTTACGTAAAATTAAAAGGCGAGTTAAAAAATAGCTTATATTTAAAGTAAAGAATAGTAAATATAGACCTAAGAGAGGCTAAGTATATAAGTAGCTATATTAGAGGGCAGCTGCTTTTCACTTTTTTAGAAAACCCATTTTGACTACAACAACAACCACCACCTTTGATACCTTAAAAATAAATAAGTAGCTATATGGTAAAGAAAAAGAAGCTAGTGCTAGCTTAGTAAATACTAAGCCTACTGCTACGCCTGGCTAGTACTAGTACTTACTAAGTAGTAAAGCAGGCCTTTATCTCTAGCTATATACTTTAAAGCTAGCTATAAAGTATATAGTCGTATATAAATAAAGGCTATATTCTTATATGTGCCCTTTTTATAAAAAAAACAGGTCGCTAGTTCTCTAGCTATAGTTGCTAGTATAAAGAAAATAAAAAAAGAAATTATAATTTAAAAGAAAAAGGTTTATATATACTACTACTAGATGGACTCGCCGCTAAACAAGCCTTTCACAATCTCCATTGTGACCTTAACATCTATAATACCAGACGCATTAATAAGGTGTTGATAAATAACAGAATTCGACCTCTGCGTCCACCTGATTACCATGAAAGCTACCGCCGACAGCTCCTCTTTAACTAACTAGGGAGGCTGCTTAACAAAAGTAAACGCGGGCTTTATAATCTACTACTATAGCTTCTTATATAGTAACTTAGTAAAGTCTAACTTTACTTAATATAAGCTATTAGTCTTTATGTTAAATAAGAAAAAGAATAGTCTAAGCATTGTATTATTTATATACAAGTTGTTTATATGCAGTACTATGTAGTATAGAAAATTTTAAAAGTAAGAAGTTGTAGGTAAAGAGCTTTTATAAAGTATTATAGGCTTCTGCTACAGTAATATACGTGTCTTTACTCTTCTTTACCTCCTCTACCTCTATTGCAATCTTGTTACTAGCTATAGGCTAGCAATTACTATTAAACATGTTTTAATTAGTATTGTTTTTTTAGTAATTTTAACAAATTTTTCAACTCTAATTTTGTTTAGTAGTCTAAGCTTTTTTACTTTAAGCGCTTAGCGCGTAGACTTTACTTACTTACTATTTATATTTTGTTAACTATACACAATCTTTTTTTAACTTTTGCAACTAATTAGTAGAAGGTAGCTGCTTTTTACTTTTTTAGAAAATCTATTTTAACTACAATAACAACTACCACTTTTAATACTTTAAAAATAAATAAATATAAACTACTTAACTTTATAATTTTTAAAATCTACTTATACTCTATAAAAAGCTACGCGTGCTTATATGATTTCCTATATAAAAAAGTTTAATTTTAAGCTATTTTTTACTACTTTAACTCTACAGCGCAAAATTTAAGGTAAATAGTATTTCTATACTATATAAAAAAAAGTATTTCTTAGTTACAAGTTTTAAAAAGGTTTACTAATATTAGTATAATTTATATAATTAGTAAATAACTAACTACAGCGCTTATTAATAGTTATAGTAAAGTAAGTATTAATAGTAGAAAGTTTAGCAGTTTATTTATATTTTTGAGTAGCCTTTACTATTATATATATAAGCTTTTTAAGCTTTCACGCCAATTTTTTATGAGCGCTAGTATATTTATTTTGTTTATTACCTACGTTCTTAGGAAGAGAGATCTAATTAAGAGTTATAGCAAGATCTACAAAAGTAGTACTATTTAATATAAATATTATTAAGTTTTTATAGTTTAAATAATATTGATAAAATATTTTAATATTATAAGTTTAAGTTTTTATTTTTTCAAAGCCTAAATAATTCTTATAGGTTCTAAATTATAAATATTATAGTTATATTTTCTAATAAAGTGCTTTTAAAAAAAAATATAATTAGCTAAAAGATATTTTTTATATTAAGTAATTTAAAAATACTACTAGCAGCCTAGGCTAAGGTATTAGTAAAGATATGAGTTAGTTAAGTAAAGTTAAGGTATATTAGTATAAAGTTTTTATAAAAAGCAGCTTTAAGTATATTAAATACTTTTTAAAATTTATTATCTTATTATAACTTTTTATAAATAGTATATTTTTTATTACAAAGCTTTTTATTAAAAAAGATTTATTCTTAATACATTTTGTAAAAAAACAAGTAATAAATAACTAGTCTTAAATAAATTATTAATAAAAGCCTATATAGCTTAGAAAAGTAAATAGTCTTTTTTATGAATTCAGGTATTTTTTATTTATAGATTATTCTGACTTTAAATAAGTCTATTTTAATACTTTTATTAGTAATAGTTATATTTAATAATTTAATACTAGTTTTAAAGAATATTTACTTTTTAAAGTTTATATAAAACTTTTTAGCTTTTAGCTAAGCTAAAACTAGCTTTAATTACTTAATATATTTTATTTTATTTTATTAAAGAACTAAAATGTTTTTTATATATAGTATTAAACTAATTAGAATATTTAAAAAATACGCTATTAATAGCGCACTTAAAAGAAGCTAAAGTATTATATAATCTAAATAGCATAACTTGAGCCTTATATATACTTTACTTAATAATTAATATAGTAAGCTATTTGAAGATAACTTAATATAAATTAAATAAAATACGTAAATAATATTAAACTTAAAAAGAATAGTAGCTCTATTAAGTTTAGCTATTATTTTATAAAATAATAAATTAAATAGTAATTTTTAATTATAGTTTTAATAAAATTAAAAAAGTTTACGTTAATACTAATACTTTTATTTAGCTTAGCTATAATTAAAAATAAGTTTTGCGCTAGTAAGTTGTACAATTTAATAAACTTATATTTTTCTTTTTTATAAATATAAGTAGTAATAGCTTTTTCTTATTAGCCTAAAAATTATTAAGTATAGTAATTTATAATTTTTATGCCTAAAGTTAGTTTAATCTTATAGTTATATTTTATATAATTTAGTAATAAAAATAATACTTTAAATAAAATACTAGAATATATAGAATATATATTTTAGATAGTTTTAGTTTAAGAATATTTTTAAAAAAAGTTTTTTTAAGTTTATTTATAAAATTTTTAATTTTCTTATTTATAGCTACTTATTAAAATTAAGCAAGTTATTTACTATATATAGTAATAATATAAAGATATATATTTTTTTTTACGTACATATAAATAGTATAAAAAGAAACTTCTTTATCTTTAACTAGTAGTTTATTAGTAAGCTTAAGTAAAAAAGTAAGTATTTTTTTTTTAATTTTATTAAAAGAAACTTACTTAGTTTAAAAATTATGTTAAGAAAGTATATAGTTAGTACTTAACATTCTTATTTATATAAGCTTTAGTTTAAAGTTTTATTTAGTAGTACTACTTAAGTAAAAGTTAAAAAAAGTTTATACTTTTAAACTTTAATTATTAGTATAGTTATATTAAAAAAGTTTAATTTTTATTTATTTATATTTTTTTAAAAACTACTTTTAGTATAAATTTTTTAAGCTAATACTATAGTAAATAATACTAATTAAAAAACTTAATTTTAGTTATAAAGTAATTAAGCTTAAGCTAGTAAAATTTATACTACTTAAGTTTAAGTATAAAATTAAAATTTATATTAGTTCTTACTTTATAAGTTATTATAATTTAGTATAAGTATTAATTTTAAAACAAAATTTAATATAGTAAGTTATTAAGTTTATAGTTTTTTTCTTATAGCTTTTATAAAAAAATTAAAAAATTAGTAAAATTAAATTAAAAGTATAAGTTAAGTTTTAAATTTATTAAAATATAAAGTTACTATTAATATTATTATTACTTAATATTTTATAGTACTCTTACTATTACTATAGATGTTTTTTAAAAATAAAACTATTTTTCAAAGTTCTTAGTTCTTTAATTTTTAAAATATAAAAAATATTTAAGCTTAGTACTTTTATTTAAGTTTAATATTAAATTTATCTTCTTTATATATATATTTATAAGATTAATAAATATTTTTTACTTTAAAAAAACTTAGCTTTTTAAAGTAGTTTCTTGTAATATATTTAAGTTTTTTATAATAGAAATAGTTTAAGTTACTATAAAAAATAATTAAAATAAAAAATAAAATTAAAAAGTTATCATTTTTAAAGCTTTTTTATTTTATAAGTAAAAAAGCTGTACTAACAATAGTTAGATATTTAAAAAACTAAAAGCTTTTTTTTTAAAATATAATACTTAGTAAGCTACCTAGCTAGTATAGTTAACTATATAATATTTTTTAAATTATAAGGAAAAAAAAAAGTTAAAATAAATTTTAGTAGAGCTTGTTTTAAAAGATATAAAAATTACTAATTTAAGACTATATTTACTAAAGTTACTTAAGTAGTATAGAAGTAGGTTATAAAAAGTAGTATTTTAATTACTTTAAGTATAATAAAAAAGTAAATAAAATAAAGGTTATGTCTATAAGCATAAATCACGTAGTATATTAATAAGCTTAAAGTATTATTAGTTTATTTACTCTTTCTAACTTAGTTTTTCTATAGTATTTTCTTTATAGCTTATAGTTTATCCTACTTTACATAGTAAGTTAATAGTATAAATATATTATATAAGCTTTTTACTTTAAATAGTAATATACAAGAAAATATAAAAAAGTATTATTAAGTATATTTGATTAAAATATATAAAAAAACAAGCTTTTTTACTTCTTTTTAAACTTAAACTAGGCTGTTATAATAAGACTTTTTATAACGTTTAAAAACTACTTAATATGAACTTTTTTAAAATTACTAAAATATTAAACAAACACTTTAAAAAGGAAAATAAATTTTTATTTTTTATAAATTTCTTATAAAACTTGCTAAAATAAAATATCTATATTAAAAAAATTGAAAATAAAAAGATTTTTTTAAGTATAAAAGAGACTTTATAAGTATTATAATTATACTAAGTATAAACTTAAAAACTTTAAAGTTATAATTTAGAATTTATCTTAAATTAATATTAGTTAACTATTTAGTACTGTTATAATACTGAAGTAATAAGATATTAAGTATAATAAAAGAATAATACTATAAAAAAGATAAATGTTACTAAAAGTATTTAATAGTTATACTTTATATTAGCTATATTAATACTAAGCTACTGAGGAAGCTATAAGCTAGCTTACTAACATTAGTAAGCTATTTTATAATATTATTTATATAAATCTTAAAAAAGGCTTTTAATTATAACTATGTAGTTTTTTATAGTACTACTCTAAAACTTTTATACTGAAAAGATTAACTAGTTTCCTTTAATAATTTATAACTTTTAGCAATTTATATATATTTAAAAGAAAGTAATATAGAAATTTATTTTAGTCTTTTTTTTTTCTTAGTTTAGGCAGAATTAAAGAGGCAGCTGTAGTAACTAAGTAGCTTACTAAGCAGCGTAACTAAAAGAAGAAGTTCTTATCCCTTTAAATTACTAAAATTTTTAAGTATAGCCCTTTTACCTATAGAATTATAAAGCTTTAAAAATAATAACTCTTTTAATTACCTTTTTTTTGTTATCCCTCTATAGATAAAAGCTTAAGAAATAAAATTTTTTAAAAAAATTCTTACTTTACTTAAAAGAGCTTATTTTATAAAGTTATAATACATTTCTAAACATAGCATCTACTAAAAGTGTAATATATAAGCTAGTATAAAGTTTATTATAGTTACGTTAAGCTTATTAGTCTAAATAGCTTTTTAGCTAAGTTACGTTATATTTATTAATATAAAATAAAATACTAAGTAAGTTTCTAAAGAATGCAATAACGTCTTATAAAATATAATATTATATCTTTAAGCTAGCTATGTATATATTAAGAAGCTTTTATATAAGCTTAATAATATAGAAAAGGTATAGAATTTATGCTTATTAATAATAAACCAAGAGTTAACCTTAAAGTATACTTTAGCTTTTTAGTTAAACTTTGCATTATTTAAATATAAAAGCTTACTAGCATGTTTATAATTACTTTATTAATTACATTAAAATTTTAATTACTAAAAAAAATTTAAAAGCTCTATTAAGCATTCTATTTTAATATTATATTAGTAACTAAAAATAGTATTTCTTTTAAATAAAGTGTCTTTAGCAGCGCTAAAACTATAAGTAAAAAAAGACTATACGTTCTAGGCTAGAAACTAAAATACTTGCCTTTAGTACGCTAGTAGCTAAAGAAGAATTAAACAAATTTATAAAGTATTTTAATATTTCTTTTTAAAGTATGTAACTTTATAGCGTTAATATTATTACTATTTTTAAATTATAGCATTATATTAAGTATACAATTAAGTTCTTAAAGCTTATATAAAATAGAAACTGCATTATTGTTAACTATAATAAATACATTATATTTAGTAGTAAGTTGTAAGAAGTAGTATAACTAGTAACTAAAGTCATTTAAGCGTGCTTGCAATTAAAAATAGTTTTAATTTAAAATAGTTATAAGCTTATTTATAGTAACTAAGTTTAGAAACGTAAAAACAAAAAAGCATAAAATTATAATAATTAGGTTACTAATTAATTATGCCTTTAGTAGTGCGTTATATTAAGTTATATATAACTAGTTTTAAACTTTTATAAGTTAATCATAAATTGCAAAGAACTAGTTTCTCTATACTTATTTATTACCTACTACGCTGTTTTATATAAGTTACTTGTTAATAAAGTACTTATATTAAATTTAAGTATCCTTTTGTGGGTTTAGCTTATCCCTTACTACAGTAAATATAGTAATATAAAATCTATCTACTACACTATTAAGTTTGTTATTAAAAAAAATTTAAAAGTTAGTAAGTATTACAGTTGTAAGTAGTCTAGTAAAGTAAGTATTATAAAAAGCCTATAAGTTTATTAACGTGTTTTATTTTACTTGCTTAATAACTTAATATATATAATCAGTATTTTAGTTTTTCTAGTGCGGCAGCTAAAGCGCATCTAGTTCTTCTAGTATTAATATATTATCTAGTTAAAGAAAGTTAGTAGCACTAATTACTAGTTTATCTATGCGCTTAAAGATGCTTAGCATAAAATAAAACATGTTAAAACTTAGTCTATTTAATATAGCCTAATATTTATTATTTTTATCTTTAGTAGCTACCTAGTAAGAAGAAGAATGATTTAAAGTCTTGTTAAACGTTACCTTTTTTAATATCTTTTTAAAAGAGTAGACTATAGAAACTTTATAAGTTTTTAATCTAATGCAAAATAGAGGCTAGCTAAAAGGCGCATTTAAATTAAACTTAGCAGCTACTAGTAGTTTCTTTACATTAGTGTTAGAACTAGTATTAGCTGAATAATAAATAATTTAAGTAAATTTTTAAGACGTAGCTTAAAAAATTTAGCGTGTGATCTATCTTTTTAAATTTCTAGATTAACAGCGTTGCGCTATATAAAGCATTAATAGTTAGTTCTAAGTATTCTTTTTATTACAGAGGGGTAACAAGAAAAAAAAGTAATTAAAATAGTTATTATTTTTAAAGCTTTATCATGCTATAAGTAGAAGGGCTATACTAAAAAGAGTTAGTAATTTAAAAGGCTAAGAACTTCTTCTTTAAGTTACGCTGCTTAGTAAGCTACTTAGTTAGCACAGCTGCCTTCTTAATTATGCCTAAATTAAAAATTAAAAAAAGATTAAAATAAATTTCTATATTACTTTCTTTTAAACGTATAAAAATTGCTAAAAATTATCAATTATTAAATAAGACTAGTTAATCTTTTCAGTATAAGAGTTTTAGAGTAGTACTATAAAAAACTACTTAGTTATAATTAAAGGCCTATTTTTAAGATTTATATAAACAATATTATATAATAGCTTACTAACACTTAGTAAACTAGCCTATGACTTCTTTTGTAGCTTAGTATTACTATAGCTAGTGTAAAGTATAACTATTAAATACTTTTAGTAAAATTTGACTTTTTTATTGTATTATTCTCTTATTATTTTAAATATTCTATTACTTTAGCATTATAATAGTACTTAATAGTTAACTAATATTAATATAAAATTAATTCTAAATTTAAATTTTTAAGTTTTTTAAGTTTTTACTTAGTATAATTATAATAGTTATAAAATCTCTTTTATATTTAGAGAAAGCTTTTTATTTTTATTTTTTTTAATAAATATATCTTATTTTAGTAAGTTTTTTAAAATTTATATAAGAAATTTATAATAATTTTACTTTTTTAAAATTAATTTGATTTTTAAATAATTTTAATAAAGTTTATGTTAAATAGTTTTTAAATATTATAAAAAACTTTAGTATAACAGCTTAGTTTAAGTATAAAAAAAAGTAAAAAACTTTTTTTTATAGAGAAATTAATTTAATATACTTACTAAAACTTTTAAAAAGATTTTTTAGTATATAACTACTTAAAGTAAAAAGCTTATATAATAGATATAGACTATTAACTTACTATATAAAATAAAATAAATTATAAGCTATAAAGAAATTACTATAAAAAAAATAAGTTAAAAAAAGTAAATAAACTTATAATACTTTAAGCTTACTAATATCTTACTTAATTAGGGCTTATTTATTTATAAAGTGTTAAAGGTAGTAGTTGTAATTATAGTTAAAATAAAGTTTCTAAAAAAAGTAAAAAGTACCTACCCTCTACTAATTAGTGACAAAAGTTAGAGAAAATTGTATATAGTTAATAAGATTTAAATAGTAGGTAAATAAAGTCTCCGCGCTAAGCGCTTAGAGTAGAAAAGCTTAGACTACTAAGCAAAAATTAAAATTAAAAAGATTTGCTAAAGGTACTAAAAAACAACACTAATTAAGACGTGTTGAACAGCAATTACTAGCCTATAGCTAGCAACAAGATTGCAATAGAGATAAAGAAAAAGAGTAAGAATATATATATTACTGTAGCAGAAGCCTATAATACTTCTTTATAAAAGCTTTCTAATTCCTGCTTCTTACTTTTAAAGTTTTCTACACTACATAGTACTATATATAAATAACTTGTATACAATTAATATAATGCTTAGATTATTTTTTTATAGCTTATATTAAGTAAAGTTAGACCTTACTAAGTTACTATACTAGAAGCTATAGTAGTAGATTATAAAGCCGGCGTTTACTATTATAAAGCAGCTACCTCTATTAGTTAAAAAGGAGCTAGTAGCAATAGTCTCTATAGTTGTTAAGTTAGTGTAGAGGTTAGAATGTAACTATAGTTAAGACATCTTTAATGCGTCTAGTGTTATAAATATTAAAGTTACAACAAGAACTAAAAAAGGCTAGTTTAGCTAGTACACTATATATACTGCGCATGTTAATAGTCTAGGTGCAGTAAAAGTATATTACTTTAGCAATCTCCTCTGTAATTAGCACTTATATACGCAACTTTTATTTTATTTACCTCTTAATTATGCTTAAAGTAATTAATATACTACTTTTTATAACTTACTTTTATACTACTTACGTATCTTTATTAAATATAGTTTTTTATTAGTAATTTTTACACGTTCTGAAAAAAGTTATACTAAAACTTATTTTAACTTTTTTTTCTCTTGATTTAAGCAAAATTGCAGAGTTAACTATACGAACTAAGTAGCTTACTAAGTATTATATTTTAAAAAAAAAGCTCTTAGCTTTTTAAATTACTAACTCTTTTTAGTATAGCTCTTCTACTTACAGAATTATAGAGCTTTAAAAATAATAACTTTTTTTATCCCTTTTTTTTTATTACTTCTCTATAGTAACTTAAACTATTTTCATTATAAAAAAGATAAATATATTACAAAAAACTGCTTTAAGAAGCTAGGTTTTTTTAAAGTAGAAAGTACTTATTAATTTTAAAATTATTTATACATAGAAGATAAATTCAATATTAAACTTAATTAAAAATACTAAGCTAAAATATTCTTTAACTTGGATAAATTAAAAAATGAAAAACTTAAAAAGATAGTTTTATTTTTGAAAAATATTAATAGCAATAGTAAAAGTACTTAGCTAGTTTTTATAAATATATAATAGAATCTTAGTTAAATATAATACTTTAAAAAAAATTTAAATTTTTTTATTTTTATAAGGAATAAACTTTATGCAATTTTTATATATATATATATTAGTTACAACTATATAGTTTTATAAAGCTATAAAGTACTAAGAAATAATAGTATTAATAGTAACTTTTTATTTTTAAGGTGTTAAAGGTAGTGGTTATTGTTGTAGTTAAAATGGGGTTTCTAAAAAAAGTAAAAAGTAGGTACTCTCTACTAATTAGTTGCAAAAGTTAAAAAAAAGATTATATATAGTTAATAAGATGTAAATAGTAGGTAGATAAAGTCTAAGCGCTAAGCGCTTAGAGCAGAAAAGCTTAGACTACTAAGCAAAAATTAGGCTTAAAAAATTTGCTAAAAGTACTAAAAAACAACACTAATTGAAACGTGTTTAACAGTAATTGCTAGTTTATAGCTAGCAACAAGATTATAATAGAGATAAAGAAGAAAGGTAAGGATATATACGTTACTGTAGTAAGAGCTTGTAATACTTCTTTATAAATGCTCTCTGCCTACTACTTCTTACTTTTAAGGTTTTTTATACTACACAGTACTACATACAAATAACTTATATATAAATAATATAATGCTTAGAATGTTCTTCTTTTCTTTTAATATAACGACTAATAGCTTATATTAAGTAAAGTTAGACCTTACTATAAGCTATAGTAGTAGATTACAAAGCTAGCGTTTACTATTATTAAGTAGCTACCTTTATTAGTTAAAAAAGAGCTAGTAGTAATAGTTCTTGTAGTAATTAAGTTAGTGCAAAGGTTAAAATATAATTATAGTTAAAATATCTTTAATGTGTTTAGTATTATAAATTTTAACTTATAATAAGGACTATAAAAGGCTAGTTTAGCTAGTACACTATATATACTGCGTATATTAATAGTCTAAGTGTAGTAAAAGTATATTACTTTAGCAATCTCCTCCTGCGTAAATATAACTTTAGTAAAAAGACTTAGAGATAGCTTTATAAAGAGCAAAGGCGTGTTAAAATAGCTATTAAGTAGCTAAAATAAACTAATAAGTAGGAGAATTTTGTAAGTTGCCTTTAGAAATAAGAGAGCTATGCATAGATAGTAATGCTATTATTATTTATTTATATCTAAAAATAGGCACTAAATGCCGCGACTGCAACACTGCTAAAATAGCGACAGTACAATAGAAGTTGCAGTTAGCAGTAAATAGTTAGCAGTAAATAGTTATTAGTTAAGAGAGTAAGTTAAAGAAATATTACGTATTTTTATTTTTGTCTAAACATGCAACACACTAATTGCGTGCTATTAATGCTTAATAAGGAGGCATAAGCCTAGATACCTATTATTAGTAATAAATCTTTTTTTACTAAAAAATTGTCTACAAAATATATAGTTATATTAAAAGGTTGTCTTAAAAAGCTTAAGCTAAATAGTAACTTTTTATTTTATCAAATTTAAAACTTTACTTACGCTTTTATTTTAGTTTTACTAATTTTTTAATTTTTTTATAAAAGCTATTATAAAAAAATAATAAAACTAATAACTTACTATATTAAATTTTGTTTAGAAATTAATACTTATACTAAATTATAATAGCTTATATAGTAAAAACTTATATAAATTTTAATTTTGTACTTAAACTGAAGTAGTATAAACTTTACTAGCCTAAGCTTAATTACTATAAAACTATAATTAAGTTTTTGAATAAGTATTATTTACTATAGTGCTAGCTTAAAAAACTTATACTAAAAGTAGGTTATAAAAAGTATAAATAAATAAAAAATAAACTTTTTTAATATAACTATACTAATAATTAAAGTTTAAGACTATAAGCTTTTTTTAACTTTTACTTAAGTAGTACTACTAGATAAAACTTTAAACTAAAGCTTATATAAATAAGTATTTTAAGTACTAACTATATACTTTTTTACTATAATTTGTAAACTAAGTAAGTTTCTTTTAATAATATAAAAAAAAAAGTACTTACTTTCTTACTTAAGCCTACTAATAAACTACTTGTTAAAAATAAAATAGAATTTTTTACGCTATTTATATATATATAAAATTTTTTATTTATTCTATTACTATATATAGCAAATAACTTGCCTAATTTTAATAAGTAGCTTTAAATAAAGAAATTATAAAGTTTATAAATAAACTTAAAATAACTTCCTTTAAAAATATTTATATACTAAAACTATATAAAAGATATATTATTTATATTTTAATATAGTATTGAAAGTATTATTTAAATTGCTAAACTATTTAAAATATAATTAAAAGATTAAACTAACTTTAAGCGTAAGAATTATAAATTACTATACTTTATAATTTTTAAGCTAATAAGAAAATGCTTTTGCTACTTATGTTTATAAAATAGAAAAATATAAATTTACTAAATAGTACAACTAACTAGCGCAAAACTTACTTTTAATTATAGCTAAGCTAAATAAAAGTATTTAAATTTTTATAAACTTTTTTTATTTTAATAAAACTATAATTAAAAATTACTATTTAATTATTTATTTTTATAAAATAGTAGCTAAACTTAATAAAGCTACTATTTATTTTAAGTTTAATATTATTTATACCTTTTATTAAATTTATATAAAGTTAAGCTTTAAATAGCTTACTATATTTATTACTTAGTAAGGTATACATAAATATAAAGTTATGCTATTTTAATTATATAATACTTTAGCTTCTTTCTAGCGCGCTAGTAATAGTCTATATTTTTAATATTTTAATTAGTTTTATACTATATATAAAAAAAAATTTAGTTTTCTTATAAATAAAAATAAAATATATTAAGTAAATTAAGCTAGTTTAAGCTTAGCTAAAAGCTAAATAGTTTTATATTAACTTTGAAAAAGTATAAGTTTTAAAAAACTAGTATTAAATTATAAAATATAATTGTAACTAACAAAGGTGTTAAAATAAACACGTTTTATATTTTTATAGTTTATAAATTGAAGACATCTTAATATATAAGAAAACTATTTGCTTTTCTAAGCTATATAGGCTTTTATTAATATTTTATTCAAAACTAGTTATATATTGATTTTTCTTTTAAAAAATATATTAAAAATAAAGTTTTTTTAATAAAAAGGCTAGTAGTAAAGAACGTACTATTTATAAAGACTAATAATAAATTAATAAACGCTAAAAAGTATTTAATATACTTAAAGCTGCTTTTTATAAAAGCTTTATATTAATATACTTTAACTTTACTAAACGAATTTATTTCTTTATAAATAGTTTAGCCTAGGCTACTAGTAGTGTTTTTCAATAACTTGATATATAAAATATTTTTTAGCTAATTATATTTTTTTTAAAAATCATTTTACTATCAAGTATAACTATAATATTTATAATTTAAAACTTATAAGAATTATTTAAGTATTTCAAAAATAAAAAATTAAACTTATAAAATTTTAGTATTTTATTTATATTATTTTAAACTATAAAAACTCAAAAATATTTATATTAAATAAGCCTACTCTTTTAGATCTTGCTATAACCTTTAACTAGACTTTTCTCCTTAAGAACGTAGGCAATAAATAAAATAAATATACTAGCGCTAATAAAAAATTAGCGTAAAAGCTTAAAAAGCTTATATATATAATAGTAAAGGCTACTAAAAAAAACACTTAAACTACTAAACTTTATACTATTAATACTTGCTTTACTACAATTATTAATAAGCGCTGTAGTAAGTTATTTACTAAGTATATAAATCATACTTATATCAGTAAACCTTCTTAAATTTAGTAACTAAAGAATAATTTTTTTTATATAGTATAAAAATACTACTTGCCTTAAATTTTGTGCTATAAAGTTAAAGTAGTAAAAAATAGCTTAACAATACGCTTTTTTATATAAGAAACTGTGTAAACACGCGAAAATTTTTTTTTTTTTTTTTTTGAAAAAATAATTTTCTTTTTATCTTTTTTATACTAGCAACTATAGCTAGAGAACTAGCTACCTTTTTTTTTAGAGAAAAGGCACATATAAGGACATAGCCTCTATCTATATACTATTATATACTGTCGTATCTATAACGTACTATCCTCAAGGCCTAAGGCTAGGCGCCTGTCAGCTTACGCGCTGAGCGCGCGCTAGCTAACCTCACGTCAGAGTATCTACGCCAAACTCATAATCTTTCACCTGAGCTTGTTAGGATACGTGTTAAACTCCTCTAAGTTTGACAACAGCCTTTCTAGGTTAGGTCTGTATAAATAGCACGTCTTAGACGCAGTCAGAAAGGCAGAATCAGAATTAATTATTCAGTTCTCCTAAACCACTGTTACTAGCTCCTAGTTCTCCACATATACTTTATAGCTAACTTTAAAGTATGTAGCTAGAAATAAAGGCCTGCCTTACTACTTAGCAAGCACTAGTACTAGCTAAGCATAGCACTAAGCTTAGCATCTACTAAGCTAGCACTAGCTCCTCTTTTTCTACTATATAGCTACTTATATACTTAACTTCTTTTAAGTTTATATCTACTATTTTTTACTTTAAATATAAGCTTTTTTTCAACTGGCCATTTTTTTGTGCATAAAGTCTACCTTACACTACTTAAGTAGTAAGCTACTTTAACTTTTACTTTAACTTTTAAGTAGTTTTTCTCTTGCGCAAGGAATATTACTTAGTTAAGCTTTTATTTAAATTTAAATTTAAGTAAAGGCTTAAAAGTAAGCTTAATTTAAAAAGTAAATTGATTAAATTTAAAGTAGAGCTACTAGAAGCTTTATAATAAATATGTACGTGTCCTTACCCTCCTCTACCTCCTCTACCTCCATCGCAATCTTGTTGCCAGCTATAGGCTAGCAATCGCTGTTAAACACGTTTCAATTAGTGTTGTTTTTTAGTACTTTTAGCAAATTTTTAACCCTAATTTTGCTTAATAGTTGAAGCTTTTCTGCTTTAAGCGCTTAGCGCGTAGACTTTATCTACTTACTATTCAAATTTTGTTAACTATATTTTAGTACTTTTAGCAAATTTTTTAACTCTAATTTTACTTAGTAGTCTAAGCTTTTCTACTCTAAGCGCTTAGCGCGTAGACCTTATCTACTTACTATTTAAATTTTGTTAACTACACACAATCTTTTTTTAACTTTTGCGACTAATTAGTAGAGAGTAGCTACTTTTTACTTTTTTAGAAAACCTATTTTAACTACAACAACAACCACCACCTTTAATACCTTAAAAATAAATAGTAGTAGATTATAAAGCCTGCGTTTACCTTTGTTAAGCGGCCTCCCTAGTTAGTTAAAGAGGAGCTGTCAGCAGTAGCTCCTATAGTTATTAGGTAGACGCAGAGGTCAGATTCTGTTATTTATTAACACTTTATTAATGCGTCTAGTATTATAAATGTTAAAGTTATAATAGAGGTTGAAAAAGCTTATTTAGTAGTAAGTCTATTAAATACGTTGCGCATGTTAATAGTCTAGGTGCAGTAATAGTATGTTATTTTACTAATCTCCTCCTGCGTAAATACAACCTTAGTAGAGAGACCTTGCAGTAGCAGCTCTACAAGAAGTAATAAAAGTATATAAATAATAATAATTTTAGTTTTTTTATAGTACTACTAAAAATTAAGTAAGTTATAGCTCTTATAGCTATTAATAATAAAAAGCTAATAAGCGCCTATAGCTTTTTTTTATATACTTATTAAAGTGCTTTAACTACTGTAGCTTAAGCTTTTTTATTATTTAGCTGTTTTTAAAGACTGTAATAACTTAGTTCTAAGGCAGATTCTCCTCCTTATACTAAGTAGAGAGGTAATAGCAGCTCTTAAAAATAATAAAAAGTAAAATAGCTTACTTTATTATATTAATACTTTAAATAACTATAATTTACTCTTTATTACTTTACTATATTACTTTTAGCCTTCTTTATCTCTTTAAAGCTATAATAACTACTTTAGTTAATATTTAGTTTATTATAAAGCTTAACTTGTTAAAGTTATACGTATATTTATTCTAAATACTATACTTAGCTTTTATATTAGCTACTAGACAAAAGTAGCCTTAAATAACTTTAAAAATTTTATAAAGTACTTTCTTATAATTATACTTATAATTAAACTTTATTATAAACTTAAAGCAGTATATAACTTATATACTAGGCTAGTTTAAGCTAACTTAGCCTAAATTACGCTTTACGCGTAAAAATTTAGCTATATTAGCTATAGCTATAAGCCTAGAGAGGAATTTACGCAAAATAAAGTAAAATATATACTTAATAACTATACTTTTTTTAATTTCTGTTAGATTTTTTAATATAGGCTAGTAATCTACTTATAAAGTCTATTTTACGCGTTAGTAGCTTAGTATTATATATAAAACTTTGTAAATAGCTGTAGCGCGCTATAAGAAGAGTATTAGGTCTTATGTAAAAGCTTAAAGAGTATTTTATATTTAATACTTATTAAAAAGCTCTATTTAGTATTGTTGTTAAGGCATTACGTAAAGAGGTAGAGTTAGTAGAGGCTTAGTAAAAGTAGTATACAAACTTATGTAGTGCATAAACTTATTTATTTTTAAGATATTAAAGGTGGTGGTTGTTGTTGTAGTTTAAATAGGTTTTCTAAAAAAGTAAAAAGCAGCTGCCCTTTACTAATTAGTCGCAAAAGTTAAAAAAAGATTATGTGTAGTTAATAAAATTCGAACAGTAAGTGTGGTACTAAAAAACAACACTAATTAAAACGTGTTTAACAGTAATTGCTAGCTTATAGCTAGCAACAAGATTGCAATAGAGGTAGAGGAGGTAGAAGAAAGTAAGGACACGTACGTTACCGCAGTAGGAGCCTACAATACTTTATAAAAGCTCTCTACTTACTGCTTTTTACTTTTAGAATTTCTTATACTACATAGTACTATATATAAATAACTTGCATATAAATAATATAATGCTTAGACTATTTTTCTCTCTATTTAACACAAAGACTAATAGCTTATATTAAGTAAAGTTAGACCTTAGTAGGTTACTATACAAGAAGCTATAGTAGTAGATTATAAAGCTTATATTTACTTTTGTTAAGTAGCCTCCTTAGTTAGTTAAAAAGAAGCTGTTAGCAGTAGCTTTTATAGTAATTAAGTAAACGTAGAAATTAAATTTTGTTATTTATTAACACCTTATTAATACGTCTAGTATAATAAATATTAAGGTTATAATAAAGGTTATAAAAAGCTTATTTAGTAGTAAGTTTATTAAATACGTTACGCATGTTAATAGTCTAGGTGTAGTAATAGTATGTTATCTTACTAATTTTTTTTTATATAAATATAACTTTAGTAGAGAGACCTTGTAGTAGCTTTATAAAGAGTAAGAGCGTGTTAAAACAGCTATTAAGTAGCTAAGACAAACTAACAAGTAGGAGGATTTTATAAGTTGCCTTTAGAGATAGAAGAGCTATGCTTAAATAGTAACGCTGTTGTTGAATATTTACATCTAAGTATAGGCGCTAGAAACGCCGCAACTGTAACACTGCCAGGATGGCGATAGAGACAATAGAAGTTGCGGTTATTAGTAAATAGTTATTAGTTAAGACAGTTAGTTAGAGGGATATTGCGCATCTTCGTTTCTGTCTAAACATGCAACACACTAATTGCGTGCTGCTAATACTAAACAAGGGGGCTTACATAAGCCCAGATACCTGTTGTTAGCAATAAATCCTTTTTTACTAAAAAGGTGTCTACAAAATGTGTAGTTACATCAAAAGTTTGTCTTAAAAGGCCGAAGCCAGTGCATAAAGTTATAAAGTACGTTAACAAAGCTACTTAATATACTATAGTTAAATATTTTTATTAACTTTATTATAGGACTACTAGTTTTTAAAAATTTTATCACTAAAGTATTTTATAACATAATTTTTGTAGTAGTTAATTAATTTGTAAAATAAGTAGAGTATATTACTTTAAAAAAAGATTTTATAGTAGTATAGCTAGCACACATTATTAATAACTAAGCTATTCGACACTATAGCATACTAATGTTAATTATTAATATTAAAAATAAGCTTTTTATCTCTAACTTTTAGACAACATTATTAGCTGTAATTAAAACAAAGTAAAGGCTATCTATAGTATACTATTTATGAACAGACAGATAGACTAAATAAACAAATTATATAATAAAAGCCTATTTTTAAATATATATTAATAAATAATAAAGTAATAAAGTATTACTACCACTTATAGCATAAATAGCATATAACAAAAAGATTTTAAAATTTATAAAATAAATACTATTTTATATAACTTATAAGAGATACTTTAGTTTTCTTATACAAATACTTTTAAGCTAAAAAATAAAAGTAGCTATTACTATAGCTAATAAGCTAAAAATAGCATTTAATTTACTTGAAATAATACTTTAAAAGGCTTAATACTAAAGAATTTTATACATTAACTTAAAAAAAAAAATAGCACTTTAGCTAAAGAAAGAAAATAAAATATATTTGCTTATACAAAATCTTTGTATTAAACAACTTGATAAAGAACTTAATAACATTAAGGTTAGACTATTTTTTCTAGACTAAAAAAGACTAGTTATATATACACCTAACTTTCTACTTGATACAAAAATTTACCTTAAGTTTTATATAAATATATCAAAACTAGTAACTTTAGAAATGCTAACGTGTTTAATAAGTAACTTGTTACTATAAGCAAGTTGCTAACGCTAAACTTCTGCAAAATTTTAAAATATTAGAAGCCTATATCTTAATAATAAGTAGATAGAATTCTTTAAAAATTTTGAATAATTACTAAATTTATTAAAAGAATAAGCTATTTAAATTTTAATTCTCTAGCTTGAATATGTAGAGGAATATACTTAGGTTTGTAGTTTTTTAGAGGTATAAATAGTCTATCTTTATAACTACTTAATAAAATGTTTTAAACCTCTTACAACTTCCATTTTTTATAAGTATAGTAATTATATAAGATTCTCAGAAAACTCTACCTAGTTATTATTAAAATATAAACTTCTAATATTTAGAAATTTTGTAAGGATTTAGCGTTAGTAACTTACTTAAAGTAGCAACTTACTTATAAAACACGTTATTATAAAAAACTTTCTACTTTAAAATAAAAAAAGATTATATTTTTAAAGTTAATAAAACCTTAGTACAGTAAGCAGAAGATATCAGTAAAAAATACTTAGTTAAATAGTTAAAATACTAAAATAGCAAGAATATTTAAAAACTAAATATAAATTTTATAAATTATTGCTAACTACTTATATAGTACTATATAACTTACTCAAAAAGTTATTAAAAGTAGAATTACTTTTTAAATAAGTAGAAAAGAACGCGCTCTGATCTAGAGATAGTATGCTAGGTATTAGGCTACTATTTAAAATACTAACCTTATAGCTAAAATTTTCTGCAGCTTTTAAGGCCTTGATTTTTTTAATAAATTCTTTTAACTTATTTGTTAACTACTACTTAGAACACGCTAGCACCTTGTACTATTTTTAAAAATGATTTTTCTTTACACGTGCTACTAATAATACTTTAAGCGTAACTAACTTTACTATATTAGCTTTAAACTCTTACTACTTTAATTAAGCTAACTTTTAGTCTAACTGTAAATAATCTAGCAATAGCACTTCTACTAGAATATACTTTTTAACCTTATTTTTATAACAAATTATATATACCTTTTTTAACAAATACATTTAATATAGTAGACTTTTTTTAATATAATATTAATAAGTAACTATAGTAAGTTAACTAATACTATTTATATAATTACTAAATGCGTAACAATAAGCAGTATTGTAAGAAACTATAAGGCTAGTTTATAAAAATAAAAATATAGAAGGAAAGGATGTTAGAGATTAAGCTACTTAGCTGTTTCTCCACAGGATCTAGGTGCTCAAAATCACACCTAGAATCTACAATTAACTTACAATTAATTAATTACCAAAAGCTATTATGCTACTAGTACTACTTATTGTTGTTATCAATTAATCTACAGCAACTACGCAATCTATTACGTAAGATTACATAAGATTGCGAGATATGGCATTATATACTACGCAATCTATTGCGTAAGTACAGATCTTTCTAGAATGCAAGTGACAGGTATATATAGACTGTAGTTTAGCTTGTAGTTAGAAAATAAGAGAGAGTTCTTAAGAGAGAAACAATATTCAATTAAGCAGTTGTACAATACAATAATAAGACATAAATTACTCTCTTCTCTTAGTCTCTAATTTATTTCTCTTATTCTTATCGTTCTACTTCCGCACCTCCTCCTTAATCTCTAGGTTATAAGCCTAGATTAGGCTGCCTCTGAGTCTACTACAAATAAGTAGAAGGCAGAGACCTCTACCTCTGAGTTGATAGTAGAACAAGCAACTAAGCCTTAGAGATTAAATCCGGAATAGGTTATGAGCCCAGAGAATCTATAAAAGATTACGCTTGAGCGCAGAGAATCTATAAAAGATTACGCTTAAGCCTAGAGAATTAATAAAAGATCACGCGATAGGACAAAAAATTCAAGAAATTTCTATTTGCTAGGATCGCGAGCACACGTAAGAACTAGTACTTTTTTAGGCTAATTTTTTAGCAAGAGCTAGGGTTACAACACAACAACTTAACAACGCTAGTTAGAAGATCTAACTAGACAAACAATTAATTTGTAGCAAAGAGGATCCTACTATAAAAAAAAAGTTTTTTTAGGTTTAAAGTAAACTAAGGTAAAAAGGCTAAAAACTCTTATATGCTAGAAAAAGTATCTTACTAGACGCATAAAAACTTTATAGCAAGAGTTATTTAGCTATATAAGCTTATTTTTATTAAAAAGTTAGAAGTAATCTAAGGCTACAAGCTAAGAAACTCTAATACGCTAGTAATACAAGATTAATTTAATTAGCAGCTAGAGATTTTTAATAGTAAGAACAGTAACTGCAGCTGTATCAGGCGTTTAATTATTATCTACTTAGCTAATCATTCTAGGCTTAGGCTAGGAGATTAAAATAGCTAATAACAGTATTTTTAGAGTGCCTAAGCTTAAAGGCAGCTCTAACTACAATATATAAGCACTTAAGATTTAATTAACGTGTTTCCCAAGCGAGTGGCCAACCCAAGCGAGTAGCCAACCCAAGCGAGTGGCCAACGCCAAACTAGCGCACCACCTGCGCACAGCTATCGTATACGCGCAACACTATTAATTAAGAGTTATAATAAGCTAATTTATTCTTTAGACTTATTGCTATCCTTAGCATTCTCTATTTCTACTTTACATGTGCGGGAATTATATCCTTTTTACTACAACGTCTGCAGTGCACTACGCCGCGCACCTTACGCGCAGGCCCCTTGCTAGTATTGTAATCTCTACTCTCTCTCTTAGCAATTAATTCCTGTACTTCCTCTACTATTAGAGTCTTCTTCGTCCTAATATACTTTTATTTTCTTAACTAATGCTTTCTAAAGTTATTAATTATGCTTTGTATACGCGCTTATTCTTCTTGTAGTAACACTATATAATATATAATCTACTACGCACCTTTGCTTAGCTAATATTTTTTTTTTATCTAATAAGCTTACAGATAACTTATAATAGTTTTAAACTTTTTATTTAATAAGCGTAGACTACGCTTTAATTTTATATATATTGCGTAGTGTCTACGCTTTCTATGCGCTCTACCTTAGTAGTAATAGTTTTAGAGTCTGTAACTTTAGGTTAAGCTTTAATAGAATAGCTTCTAAGTTATATAAAACTAGCCTAGCACTTCTAAAGCTTACTTTAATATTCTTTACTATTAAAGACTATTTAAAAGCTAGCTTAAATACTTAAAAAAAAGTTTCTTTACTAACAAAATATATGCAGTTGCGTACTAAAGCTAAAATCTAGTTTCTATACTTGCGCTTTAATAGCGTAAAGTAACTAATATTAAAAAGTTATAGTAAGTATAATAAATATAAAAGTATATTGTAAAGAATAATCTTTTTTTTTAATAAAGATTTTAGAGTTTTAGCAAGCTATAGCTTTTATAGCTATTAAGTATAAGCAGCTAGTACATGCTTACAGTATATAACTTAATATACTTATTAAAGTACTTTAACTAGGTAAAAGTAAGCTAATTATTTATTTAGCTATTAGAGCTTACTTTAAGAATTTAATTACGTAGTAAGTTCTTAAACTAGATGTTAATAAGCACGCTACTTAAAAAAATAATAAAAAGTAGAAGTAAGTAACTTGTAGCATTAATACTTGAAATAATACTAATTTACTTATCGTTACCTAGCTAAATAGTCTTTTTTTTTAGCTACTTCTAAAGTAGTAATAACTATTTATAATAAATTCTTACTTATAGTAAAGCTAGTTTTATTAAAATTATAGTTATTATTATTTATAATCTTATCCTTCTGCTTTGTTTTATATGTTAAGTTAAGCTAGCATAAAATAGCTATAGGATTCTTGTAGTAAGCTTACTAATAGTTGTATAAATAGCTTTAGCACTTCTAAAGCTTAAAAGTCTACTTAATAAAGTTATTAACTTAGTTTTTACTAATAAGGTTACTTTGCTATGCTTTAAGAAGTTTATCTACTATTTTTTATATATAGGCTTTTAAGAGCGTAAGACCTTATTTAGACTGCTTACTAACTTTTTAAACTATAGCCTTTTTTTCTAGTTTTGTTAGGCGCTTTAAGTTTGCTTTATAGTCGCGTTGCATGCGCGTTCTAGCGCGTTGTCTATTAAGAGTTCTTTAAGGTACGTTATATACATCTATAGCCTAATTTACGCTTTAAACGCGTTACGTATTAATATTAAAAATAGTAAGCTATATATCTGCTTTAGTATTTGTCTTTTAGCGTTGTTGTGGTTAAGACATTACGCGATAGTTGTGCGCAGGTGGTGCGCTGGTTTGGCGTTGGCCACTCGCTTGGGTTGGCCACTCGCCTAGGAAACACGTTAATTCTTATATAACAAGATTGTAAGAATATTATAATAATTAATTTTAGGAAATTAACTGAAGAGAACTATTTAAAAAACTATTAGACGCTTAAAGACTAAGTGGCAAAAGCCTTATTAATATTACGTCTTAGCCTGAAGGATAAACCTTTATTATAGTTAAAAGATATTGTTAATCTCTATTTTTTCTAGAATTACCTAGAGAAATTATATTCTTAAAAAAGATTTAGTTCTAATTTTTAATGTGTAGAGATCTTATTAATACTACACTACATTAATGTTAGAATAGTGCAGAACCTTATCTACTGAAGGTTAATTAGCTAGTTTTAAGCCTATAAACTAGAAATAATTAATTGCTTACTAAATTTGTTGCAGCTCTAATACTTAACAATTTAAGTTTAGAACTTAACTACTTAGTTACTGTAATTACTTAAAGCTTTAGATTAAATGAAATAATTAATCTAAAAGCAATGTGTAGCTAAATATTAGACAAGTCTAGACGTCTAAAAGCCTTAAAGAATAGCTCTAATTAGAAGGGCTACAATTACAAACATAATTAATATAAATTAAAGAGGCTATATTAACAAAATAGCTATAATAGCTTACTAGCTCTTTGATTTTAGGACGTAGAAATGTCCTTATTAACTTAAAAATTAAATAATAAAAAGTGTCTAAGATAATTTATAATTACTACAAAAACCTAGGACATCTAGAAAAGAAATGCTAAATAAAAAATCTTAGCAAAGCTCTTAAGAATTAAATTAATAAAAAAAATTAAGTAAATGAGATATCTAATACACTAGATAATTCTAAACATGCTTTTTTAACTATAGTTTTAGTAAATTAGAAAATTGCTAATATTAATACTACTAAATCTACAGAAATTATAAAGTAGGTACTAGATAGTAAAGCAAGCGCGCATATTTGCTACAACAGAAATTTATTTTAAAACTTTTATAGTGTAAGTAATACCTATATTAGATAGAATAATACAGCTACACTACTACTAGTAATTACAAAAAGAGATGTTTATATTACATTTAATGGCACAAATACATCTATAGTGCTAAAAAATCTACTCCTAGTACTAGACTTTAAGGTAAGTTTACTTAGTCTATACTAAGCTATTTAGAAAGGAGCTAAATTTTAATTTACTAAAGCTAACAGCCTAATTATTTAATCTAGTAAAATACTAGCTTAAAGGCAGTATACTAGAAGAATTGCTATATTTACTGCTATTAGTATTATTAAAAGCAATTAAGCCTATGTAGAAATTAATAACTTAGAAGAAATTAATTTCATTAATTAAATAGATTAAATATCTCTTCTACATAAACGCTTTAGCTATATTAGTAGAACAAGCTTAAATAAGCTTAGTAATAATACTTATAGCATAAGACTAAAAATAAAGACTAGCAAAGCTTTTAGTAACTATAAAACTTACTCAAAAAACAAATTTGCTAGTAAGATTAGCAAAGATCTAATTACAACGCCTATAAATAAATTTAGCAATTTTATTTAATATAACTTAAGAGGACCTATTAAGTTGAAAACTAACAGAGGCTATAGGTATTATATTACCTTTCTAGACTACAAAACTAAATATCTAGAAGTTAATCTTTTTACTTCTAGATTAGAGCTTATAAATCTAGTTAAAGCCTTTATTAAAAGGGCTAAAGTATAGGATAAAAAGCAGATTAAGCTAATTTAATTGAATAATAAGCTTAATACTCTAGATCTATAAAAGCTCTTAAATAAAAAAGGATTTTAATTATAATTTACTCCTCTTTTTAATCTAGAAGGCAAAGGCAGTGCTAAAAGAGTTAAAAAAATGCTGTTTAATAAGATAAAAGCTCTACTTTCAAAGTTAAATATGCTTACAAAGTTATTGACAGAAGCTCTACTTATGGTAGTATACTTATATAATAAAACTCCTTATAGTTCTATAAATTACTAAACGCTTTTTAAAGCTAAGTATTGCTACAAACTAAATATTAGTAATATTAAAATTTAAAGATCTTGAGTATAATAAAAGAAGCTAAAAGAATTACTTAGCAAACTTAATTATAGAGTTTAGCTGTATTATATTACTAGCTACTTTAGTAATAATTTATATCGCCTTATTAATTTTAAATTTACAAGATAACAATTACAGGAGACCTTAAGATATTAAAAAAAGTATTTGATAATTGAATCTTCTCCAATTCTAAACTATAGTAAAAAAATAATTATAATCCTAATTAGATTAATTAGAGATAAAGAATTAAATAATTAGAATAAAAAAAAGCCCTCTCAATTATTAAGAGTAGTAAAAAAAAATCTAATTATGTTAATAAAAAACAGAGCTTGATTATTACAATTAGCTTTAACTACAAAAGCTGCTAGTTTTAAAATAAAATTTCAGAAGATATTTACTTTACTTCTAAAAATATTAGTAATTCTAGAAACATTTTTTAAGTACTTAAACACAAAAACAAGAAGCACTACTTAGTAGTAATAAAAAAGAAACTAGATTAATTGCAGAAAAATAACACTTATTTACTTGTACTAAGGCCTGTAGATTAATTAGTTCTAAAAGGTTGTTAAGTTCTAAGTAGAAAGTACTAACAGAACAACAACTATATATTTAAAGTACGCTAAGTAGCTAAAAGCTTTTAATAAGAGTTTAGCTTTAATTATAAAGACGCTTTTGCTAATACTACAAGGCCTAATTTAATAAGGCTTTTAATTTTATTAGCTACTACGCTTAACTAGCTAATTAAAAGCTAGGATATTTGACAAGCGTTTTTAAACGATTTAATTAAAATAATAATCTGTATTGAATAACTAAGAGTTTTTAAAATTAAAAGTATTCTTAGCACGTCTACTTACTTAATAAGACTTTATATAGTTTAAAATAAGCTAGCATATAATAGTAAAAGCTATTAGCTTACTTACTAGACTAACTACAATTCAAATCTCTGTCTATTAATACAGCTATATATATTAACATTAAATAGAAAACTATAACTGCAACTTACGTAGATATTCTGTTTATATTTAAAGCAAATAAGCATAAAATATCTTAATTATTTAAAAATCTTTTATATATATTAGACCTTAATATTTAAGATCTAGGCAATGTATTAAAGTTTCTAGGAGTACAAGTAATTAGATTAAATTAATTTACTTTTATTACTTAAGAGAATTACGCTTGGAGATTACAAGCTAAATATAATAAGCTAAAAATTAAGCCTAGAAGATTACTACTCTAGCAGAATATAAAGCTAAAAAAGAATAATTAAAAGGCTACGCTAAAGGATATCAAAATATTCTACTAGTATATTAGCTTTTTAATTTATTTATTGCTGTTTATAAGACCTAATATAACTTATGTAGTAAATCTGCTACTAAAATTTATAGCTAATCTAAGTACTAAGTATTTCAGCTGCCTAAATTATTTATAAGGCTATATAGCTTAAACTAAATAAATAAGCTTACTATATAATTCTGCACAATCTGCACTATTAAAAACAAAGCCTAAAATTTTTTAATAAGCTCTAGTAATATAGATTAGGAGAGTAATAATAGTAGGAGAAAATCCACTTTTGGATATATATATCTGCTTTATATTAATAAATCTTTTAGCGCTATTTCTTAGCTATTAAAGTTTTAACTAATAGTAGCTTTATTAAGCATAGAGGCTAATTTTCTAGCCTACAAAAAAGCAACTAAATAGAGTATTTATTTATCTTAGTTTATTAATAAGATAAAGCAGCTATCTTTAAATTAATTAATAGAAGCTGCTATAATTTACTCTAACAGCAAAAGCGTATTACAACTGTTAAAAAATCCTGCCTACTATACTAGAACAAAGTATATTAATATACAATTCTACTTTACACGCAAGAAGGTAGAAGCAGAACAAATTATACTAGTATATTAAAATATAAGCTGCCTACTAGCAGATAGTCTTACAAAGGCTACAAGTTCTAATAAAATTAAATTTTTCTCACTAGGTGCAAATCTAGTTAATATATTTTAAATTACTAGTAAAATAGCTTTCTAGCTTAAGAAGGCGTGTAAGAGATTAAGCTACTTAGTTATTTCTCTACAGGATCTAGGTGCTTAACATTACACCTAGAATTTATAATTAACCTACAATTAATTAATTACTAGAAGCTATTACGCTACTAGTACTACTTATTATTGTTATTAATTAATCTACAGCAACTACGCAATCTATAACGTAAAATTACATAAAATTATAAAATATTATATTATATACTACGTAAGCTATCGCGTAAGTACAGATGTTTCTAAAATATAAATAATAAATATATATAATCTGTAGTTAGGCTTGTAGTTAGAAAATAAGAAAGAATTCTTAAAAAAATTATAATATTTAATTAAGCAGTTGTATGATATAATAATAAGACTTAAATTACTCTCTTCCTCTAGTCTCTAATTTATTTCTCTTATTTTTATTATTCTACTTCTGCACCTCCTCCTTAATCTCTAGGTTATAAGCCTAGATTAGGCTGCCTCTAAGTCTACTACAAACAAGTAGAAGGTAGAGACCTCTACCTCTAAGTTAATAGTAGAATAAGCAACTATACCTAAAAATTAAATCTGCAACAAGTAATATATAAATACTACATTAAATAGTTAAGAATTATAAAGGTATAACAATAAAAAAAAATATCAATAGTTATTATTTTTAAAGCATTATAACTCTAGAAGTAGAAAAGCTATACTAAAAGGAGTTAGTAATTTAAGTAGCTAAAAACTTCCTCTTTAAAATACGCTGCTTAGTAAGCTGCTTAGTTAGCATAGTTGCCCCTGCAATTCTACTTAAATTAAGAGGAAAAAAAAAGTTAATTTAAATTTTATTATAACTTTTTATTAGACGTATAAAAATTAATAAAAAATAAACTATGTTTAATTAGGTTACGTAAGTATTATGTAAGCAGGTTATAAATTGTAGTATCTTAATTACTTAAAATATAATTAAGGGGTTAGCTTTAGCTTTTTAGATAACCTTTTAATATAACTATATATTTTGTAGATACTATTTAAATAAAAAAAGATTTACTACTAACAATAAGTACCGTGTCCGTGCGCGTTTTGAGCCAGTTCATGTTTTGAGCCACCCCACCAAACTGAGATTTTAGAAAAATGAGGCTGTAGA
>WBOK01000530.1:0-35985 GCA_009289805.1 Alternaria gansuensis | reverse complement strand
TAAAAAAAAAAAAAAAAAAAAAAAAAAAAAAAAAAAAAAAAAAAAAAAAAGTTTTATATAAACTAATCAACTTTAAATTTATTAAATCTAGGTATAATTTGTATAGGGCTACGCGTGTTTACACGTTTTTTTATATAAAAAGTGTACATTTAAGCTGTTTTCTGCTACTTTAACTCTACAGCGCGAAATTTAAGGCAAACAGTATATCTATACTATATAAAAAAAAGGTAAATTTTAGGTACTAACTCTAAGAAGGTTTAATAAACGTAAAGTTTAGCAGTTTAAGCATCTTTTTTAGTAGCCTTTGCTATTCTATATATAGGCTTTTTAAGCTTTTACGCTAAGTCTTTATTAGCGCTAGTGTATTTATTCTGTCTATTGCCTGCGTCTTCAGAGAGAGAGGTCTAATTAGAGGTTATAGCAAGATCTAGGGAAGTAGGCTTATTAAAAAAAACAAGTAAAAAAGTTTAGCATTATAATAATTAAAGTAGTTTTTAGCGTTATACTAAGTAGACTTTAGAAAATCTATTTATTTAATCCTATACGCCTAGCGTTCTTTGATCTTACTTATTTATAGAAAAGGAATATTAATAAATTTACTTATAAGCTATTCTGTGTAGGCTTTACTATTACTATCTATAACTTCTACTAGCACTAGTTAAGCTAGTACTTAATTAGGTAGGTCTTTAGTAGCTGCTAGCTGTAAAATTTTTAAATAAAATACTAAGAATATATTATTTTAAATTATTCCTGTAGGCAAGTCTAGTTTGTAGGCACGTTTTTTATAAATAACTCTTTTTACTAAATAAAGGCTAGCCTAGCAGTCTGTAAGCTTTTTCTATTATTGTAAAGTACTTTAGTTTATTATCAAAATGTAAACTTAATCCTTCACACTATATATTAGCATAGTATAATATAATATGTTAGCTTAAGTTACTTACTTTTGCTAAGCTTATTAAAGCTGCTCTTTTAGATGCGTAACTAAATCTATGTATAAGTTTACTATTTATTTTACTTAAATAGCCTAGTTGCAGGCTAGACGTAGTAAATTAATATTTATATTTTTATAAGAGTAAATTCTGCTGTAGTAGTAATACTTAAACTTAGCAAAAAATAAAGGTATGCTTATGCTAAAGTTAATAGTATTATTAACTTAAAACTCAGTAATATATAGCTACAAAGCCTAGTTGTTCTACGCGTAGTTATTATATTAGCGCTAGTATATTTTAAGTAACTAATTTGCTTATTCTGTTATCTATCTGTCTCTAGGTAGTACGCTGTAGACAGAATATGCTTAATATTTAGCTACTAGCAAATATTCTTTTAGAACAGAGCGATAAAATTAGTGCTATAATTAGATATAATGCTAATAAGTAAGATATAATACTTAAATACATTTATAAAACATTTAAAGGCTTCTACTGCAGTACATCTATAAGTTAAGTAAAATTAGGGTCTCTTAGTAAGGCAATTTATAATAACTAAAATATTACAAAACTCTCTACTATCTATTCTATAAGAAGGAAGATCTTATGTAAAATTTATAGTAAGGTCTAACTACTGTTAGTATAGAAAAGGCAGTAGTTGTAGATAGCTAGATTTACTATTCTATAGTAACTTTGTCTGTTTGTACATACTACAGGCGTTATAGTATTTTGTAATAAACTAACCTATCTTAAGCTAGTAGTAACAATTTTACAATAAATAAAAAGTAAATTAAAGTTCTTTATAACCTGCAATCTTGTAGTTATAACAAAGATTAAAGATCTAGCGCTAGAGTTATATATCTATAAGAGTATAAAGTCTAGTATTAATAATAAATAAGTAACAGCTTAGTCCTGTTCTTATAGAAGTAATATTTATAGCACTATTATAGTATCTATACTTATAAAACTATTTTAATAGCCTAGTCTTGTAAGAGTTAATTACTAAAAAAGCTTTTTTAGCTATCTTATTATTAGAAAAAGCTTAGTTTAGTAGCTTTTTTATAAGTTAAAAGTCTTGTTTAGAAGTAGGTAAAGTTAGATTAGCGTTGCCTTCTAGTAAAGATAATTCCTTAAAGTTAGCGTTGTTATTGTAAGTAGATATAGTCTTTAGTATATATTTTTATTCTAGTATAATAGCGTTTGTATCTTTACTAGCTAAAGTAAAAGCTTATAAAGCTGTTGCAATAGTAGGTTTTATACTAAAAAACAATATTTTTAAACTTAGGATAACTATATTTAGCATATTTTCAAAGTTGTCTAAATTTAATAAAACATTTTATAGTTTTTAGCTAAGAGCATCCGCTTTGCTATTATTAGTTCTAGGGCTATAAACAATTTTAAAGTTAAACTAAAATAAAAAAAAGTAATTATTAAAAATAATATCTAGTAAACATCTTATTTAATATAAATTTATCTCAGTTTTTGCAGTCTAAGACAATATAAATAAAATACTTAAGTTTTTTAAATGAAAGTTCCTATTCTTTAAATGCCTAAATAATCTCTATAAGTTCTAAGTTTTTAATATTATAGTTATATTCTACAGCCAAGTGCTTTATAAAAAAATTAGCTAAAATTATATTGCGTATTAAGTTATTTTATAACACTACTAGTAGCCTAGGCTAAGGCGTTTGTAAAGATATAAATTCAATTAGTAAAGTTAAAGTATATTAGTATAAAGCTTTCACAAAAAGTAGCTTTAAGTATATTAAAAGCTTTTTAGCATTTATTTTTTATCACAGGTTTTTATAAATACTACGTCCTTTTCTTCTAAGTTTTTTGTTAAGAAAGACTTTAGCCTTAAAACATTTTATAAAAAGAAAGGCAATAAACAAGTAGCTTTTGATAAATTATTTATAGAATTTTATATATCTTAAAAAAGCAAGTAGTTTTTTTTGCATACTAAGGTATTTTTTATTTATAAATTATAGAGACTTTAGTTAGGTCTATTTTACAACCTTAATTAGTAATAATTACACTTAAAAATTAAATACTAGTTTTATAGAATATATACATTTTTTAAAGCGTACGTAGAATTCTTCAGCCTTGAGCTAGGCTAAAACTAGCTTAAATTCCTTAATATACTCTTTTTCTATTTATAAGAAAACTAGAATATGATCTAAATATGTAGTGAAGAACTAATTAAAGTATTTAAAAAGTGCGCTATTAATAGCGAGTTGAAAAAAAGCTAAAGCATTGTATAATTCAAATAGTATAACTTTATACTTATGTGCGCCTTGCTAGGTAGTAAATATAGTAAACTATTTAGAGCTTAGCTTTATACAAATCTCATAAAACGCGTAAATGATATTAAACTTAAAAACAATAGTAGCCTTACTAGGTTTAGCTAACGTTTTGTAAAAAGAAAAATCAAATAGTAATTTTTAATTATAACCTTATTAATGGTACAAAGGTCTACGTAAACACAAATACTCTTATTTAGCTTAGCTATATTTAAAAGTAAGTTTTGCGATAGTAGATTATATTATGTAATAAATCAGCGTTTCTCTATTTTATAAATGTAAGTAGTAATAGCCTTCTTTTGTTAGCTTAAACATAGTCAGACACAATAATTTAGAATTTCCGCGCCTAAAATTAGTTTAATCTCATAGTTATGTTCTAAATAGTCTAGCAATTTAGACGCTGCTTTTTTATTCAATACTAAAATATAATTAGCATATTTTGTATACAATTCTAGTATAAAGATATCTTTAAAAGTAACTTTTTTAAGTTTATTTATAAGTTTGTAAAGTCTTTATTATCAGCTGCTTATAAAAACTACGCAGGTTGTTTACTACATATATTAATTAAATGAGATTTCTATTTTTATTTCTTTGCGTATATGCAAATAGCGCAAGAAAAACTATCTTAATTTTAAATAATAGTTTATTAGTAAGCTTAAGTAAAGAAGTAGGCACTTTCTTTTCAACTTTGTTAAGAGGAGCTTGCCTTATTCAAAAATTATAGTAAAAGAGTCTATATTTCTTGCCTAAGACGCTTATTCTTATAGGCTCTAGTTTAGAACTTTATCTAGTAGTACTACTTAAGTAAAAGTTAGCAGGAGTTTGCGCTTCAAAACCTTAATTATTAGTATAAACATGTTTAGAATTTTTTTTCTTTATTTATTTACGCCTACTATAAACTAATTTTAGCATAGTGTCTTTAAGCTAGCAATTTAGTAATTAGTATTAATTAAAAAACTTAATTATGCCTTTATAGTAATTAAGCTTAGGCTAGTAGAGTTTACGCTACTTAAATTTAAGATTAAGATTAAAATCTGCGCAGGTCTTTACTACAAATGCTATTACTTATTTAATATATATATCTATTTTAAAGAAAAACTTAACATAGTAAGTTATGAGTTCTACAGCTTTTTTATTATAGCCTTCAGAAGGAATTATTCAGATAAGTAAAATTAGTTTAAAAGTATAAGTTTAATCTAAAAATTATTTAATATAAATTTATCGTTTATGCTGTTATAGCCTAGTATTTTATAGCTATATAAAACTATATAGTTGCAACTAATATAGGTATTAAAAGAAGATTTTATAAAGTCATTCTTTTTGTAAAAACAGGTTTTTTTCTAATTCTAAAATTTGTAGGGCAATATATTAGACTTAGAATTTATTATACCTATAAAGAAATTAGCTAAGTATTCTTACTATAGCTATTAATAATATTTAGAAGTTTGCCTGTTCTTTAAAATCTTTAGTTTTTTAATTTATTAAAGTTAAAAACCTCTTAAGCTCAGTATTCTTAATTAAGGTCTAAGTTAAATTTTTTCTCTACGTATACATGGACGTAATATGAATAAACAGTTTTTACCTTAAAAGGAGCTAGCTTCTTAAAATAGTTCTAAGCAATATATATAGGTGTCTTATTATAAAAATAGTTTAGATTATTGTATAAAGGCTTAAAAGATTAAGGCTTTTAAAATAATATATTGCTATACTTAAAGTAGCCTATACTATAAAGTATTAACGTATTCTTAGACCTAGCATCTACTAAAAAAGTAATATTTAAACTAGTATTAAGTTTATTATAATTACGTTAAGCCTGTTAAGCTAGATAGTTATCTAGCTAAGTCGCGTTGTAGTTATTAATATATAATAAAATATTATGTAAAAGTTAAGAGAATGCAATTGCGTTCTATAAAAAATACTTTAATATATTTAGGCTAGCTGGGTGTTGTTTAAGAAGCTTCTACATAAGCTTAATACTACATAAAAAGTACAGAATTTTAAGCTTATTAGCAATAAGGCAAAACTTAACCTTAAAGTATACATAAGCTTCTTAGTTAGACTTTGCGTTTTTTAGAACGCAAAAGTATACTAGCGTGTTTATAGTTACTTAATTTATAGCGTAAAGATTTTAGTTACTTTAGATTTTTAAAAGTGCTATAAAGTATTCTATCTCTGTTTTATATTAGTAACTAAAGACAGTATTTTCTTTAGACAAGGCGTCTCTAGCAGCTTTAGAAGTATAGGCAAAGAAAGACTAAACGCGCTAAGCTAAGTATAAAAAATATTTGCTTTTAGCACGCTAGTAGCTAAAGAAAAATCAAATAAATTTATAAAGTGCTTTTATGCCTTCTTTAAAAGTATGTAGCTTTATAGCATTATGATAATTAGCATTTTTAAATTATAGTATTATTTCAAGTACATACTTAAGTTTCTAGAGCTTATAAAAGATAGAAACTATGTTATTTTTAACTATAATAAACAAACTATTATTAGTAGTTTGTTGTAGAGAGTAGTATAACTAGTAACTAAAGTTATCTAGGCGTGCTTATAATTAAAAGTTGTTAAAAATTAAAAGATTAATTAGTTTGTTTATAGTAACTTAATTTATAAACGTAAAGACTTAGAGTATAAAAGTAGAATATCTAAGTTAGTATTTTATTTTATATTTAGTAGTTCGTCGTGTTAAGTTATATGAAACTAGTTCGAGACGTCTATAAGTTAATTACAAATAGCTAGAAACTAGTCTTTTTATACTTATTTATTACCTGCTACTTTACTTTATGAAAGTTACGCATTTATATAATACTTATATTAAATTTAAGCCTCTTTTTATACGTTTAGCTTGTTTCTTACTATAGCTAATATAATAGGGTAAAATCTAGCTACTATACTAGTAAGTTTGTTCTAAAAAACTTTTAAGAAGTTTGTTAGTATTATAGTTATAGGTAGTTTAGTAGAGCAAGTATTATAAAAAGGTTATAAGTCTATTAACATATCTTGTTCCACTTACTTAATAACTTAACGTATGTAATTTGTGTTTTAGTGTTTCTAATACAGTAGCTAGAGCGTGTCTAGTTCTTCTAGCAGTAATACGTTATTTAGTTAAAAAAATTAAGTAGCGCTTATAACTAGTTCGTCTGTGCGTTTAAAAGTGTCTAGTATAAAAAGTAACGTATTAAAATTTTATTTATTTAATATAGCCTAATATTTATTTTTCTCGTCTATAGTAGCTGCCTAGCAGAGAGGAGGAAGATTTAGAGTTATATTAAATGTTGTCTTTCTAGTTATTTTATTAAGAGAGCAGACAACAGTATCTTTGTTAGTTTTTATATTAATGTAATATACAAGTTAGCTAAAAAGCGCGCTTAAATCAAGTTTAGCCGTTATTAGTAGTTTTTCTATATTAGTATTAAATTAGTATTAGCCTAGAGATATATAATATAAGTAGAGTCTTAAAAAGTAGCTTAAAATATTAAGTGTGTTGTCTATCTATTTATTATTTTAAATTAACAGCGTCGCGCTGTATATAGCGTTAACAGTTAGTTCTAGATATTTTTTTCATTATTTCAATTAGCTATATTTTAGTTTAATTAAGTTTAAAGAAAAGAATACTTATAATAAAGCGCAGTTAATCTATTTGAGTATAAATTAAAAAAAGAAATAAATATTTAGTATGTAGAGTAAAAAACTATAGATTAAGTAGCGTAATTCTAGACAAAAGCTAAAATTAATAGTCTTTATAACATACTATTTTACTTATTTATTAATTATATACTTAATTAGTGCGTAAGGACCCCGTAGTAAGTAGAATTCTGTACTCTTATAGTATACTTTTTTTTAGTATTCTTGTTACTATAATGTACTTCTTTTTTATTTACTAAATGTATGCGCGAAAAAAAGTTTAAAATAGCAATAGAAAATGCGCTTTAAACAATACAAGGCTTATTCTAAATAATTTTTTTTAGAGTAAGCAAGTGTAGTATTAGCTATAATACTTTAGGCCGTTAGGTAGCAAAAGCTATTCTGTAGCTAGCTATCTACTATATAGATAGGGTCTAAATTTTACTAACGCTAGCAGTAAAGGCCCCCTAAAAACATTAGCAATTTAGTAATTTTAGTAGCAACTTACTGTCTAAAAGCGCTAGACTTAGCTAAGAGCTAGCTACTAAAGCTGTAGTTTTATACAACAACTTAGAATAAGTAAGAACTACTTATTTTTATCTAGGCTAGAAGCCTGCAGCAGGCTTTTTGCTTATAGATCTACTATTATATAAAGTAGACTTTACGCACAAAAAAAAAGCTAGTTAAAATATAGGTTGTATTTAGAGTAGAAAATAGCAGACATAAACCTAGAAAAGGCTAAGTATACAAGCAGCTACATAGTAGAGAAGAGGGGCTAGTACTAGCGTGGTGGGCGCTAAACCTGGTGCTACGCCCAGCTAGTACTAGTGCTTGCCAAGTAGTAAGGCAGGCCTTTATCTCTAGCTACATACTTTAAAGCTAGCTATAAGGTATGTAGTAGTACGTGGATAGAGGCTATGTCCTTACACTCCTCCTTGAAAGCAGTACACTAGGCCCTCTAAAGAAGGAGAAAAAAGTCTCCTTCTATAATAAGTAAGAGCCTCTAGCTTTTATTAAGGAAGAATAAAAGCTTAGTTAGGTAAGTAGTTAAGAAAAGCTTAAATAATCTAACATTAAGCAGTTAAAGCGTATAAATTAAATAAAAAGGCAATACAACTAAAAGAATCTTGTAGTCGTTACAGTAAATAATAAAATATAGAGTTAGGTAAGATCTATAGCTGTTTAGGAGGAATGATTAGTATCCTAAATAAGCTTTCTATCTATCCTCTTTTAAAAAAACTTCCTTAAGCTAGACTAGACCTATATTATTGTTAGTCTAGCTAGAAGAAGATAAGCTAGTCAATAATAAGTGCTTTTTGTTATAAATATTCTTAACTTAGCTTAATTTTAGAGCTCTAATAGCTAACTAAAAGATAAAAGCTAGGGATAAAGCTGTACTGTCTAAACAAACGCAGGCTAGGACAGTTACTTACTTTCAAATACTATCTTAAGTTGTAGCCTTAACTTCATTTCAGTTATATGTTTTCTTATTTGACACCCTTTTTAACCTTCTAGTTACTCCAATTATAAAGGCTTTTTCATCTATATATTTAAGAAGGGCTTATATTATATTCCTTTAATTTCTTATGTAGTAGCTTAAAGTAGAGGCTATATTTAGCCTCTAAACTAGCTTTATTTATTTTTAAGGTATCAAAGGTAGTGGTTATTGTTGTAGTCAAAATAGGTTTTCCAAAAAAGTGAAAAGCAGCTGCCCTCTACTAATTAGTCGCAAAAGTCAAAGAAAGATTGTGTGTAGTCGACGAAATTCGAACGGTGAGTAGATGAGGTCCACGCGCTAGGCGCTCGGAGCAGAAAAGCTTAGACTACCAAGCGAAATCAGGGTCAAAAAATTTGCTGTAGGTACCAAAAAACAACACTAATTGAAACGTGTTCAACGGCGATTGCCAGCCTATGGCTAGCAACAAGATTGTTAGTAAGCTTTAGATTTAGAGATATCCACTCTCTATACAAATATAAACTTTTTAACTAAGCTATATTAAACTAAAGCAAAATTCTAGATTTATAGACCTATACTTTGAGACACTAAAACTTCAAGAACTTTTCAAAAAAGCTAACATATAAGAAAGTTATTGGCTTCGGCCTTTTAAGACAACCTTTTAATGTGACCACACATTTTGTAGACACCTTTTTGGTAAAAAATAATTTATTGCTAACAACAGGTATCCGGCTTATGTAAGCCCCCTTGTTCGGCATTGCCGGCACGCAATTAGTGTGTCGCTCCAGCATGTTCGGACGGAAACAAAGATGCGCAATATCCCTCTAACTAACTGTCTTAACTAATAACTATTTACTAATAACCGCAACTTCTGTTGTCTCTGTTACTATTCTAGCAGTGTTACAGTTGCAGCGTTTCTGGCGCCTATACTTAGATGTGAACATACAACAACAGCGTTACTTTCTAAGCACAGCTCTTTTATCTCTAGAGGCAACTTACAAAATCCTCCTGCTTATTAGTTTGTTCTAGCTACTTAATAGCTGTTTTAACACGCTTTTGCTCTTTATAAAGCTACTGTAAGGTCTTTCTACTAAGGTTGTATTCGCGCAGGAAGAGATTAGTAAAATAACATACTATTACTGTACTTAGACTATTAATATGCGCAACGTATTTAATAAACTTACTGCTAAATAAGCTTTTTATAACTTTTATTATAACTTTAACATCTATTTATTTTTAAGGTATTAAAGGTGGTAGTTGTTGTTGTAGTCAAAATAGGGTTTCCAAAAAAGTAAAAAGCAGCTACCCTCTACAAATTAGTCGCAAAAGTTAAAAAAAAATTATGTGTAGTTAACAAAATTTAAACAGTAAGTAAATAAGGTCTACGCACTAAGCGCTTAGAGCAACACGTACGTTACCGCAGCAAGAGCCTATAATACTTTATAAAAGCTCTCTACTTACTACTTTTTACCTTTAGAATTTCCTACACTACATAGTACTGCATACAAACAACTTACATATAAATAATATAATACTTAGACTATTTTTTTTTTGTTTAACACAAAGACTAATAGCTTATATTAAGTAAAGTTAAACTTTACTAGGTTACTATATAAGAAGCTATAATAGTAGATTATAAAGCCTGCGTTTACCTTTGTTAAGCAGCCTCCCTAGTTAGTTAAAGAGGAGCTGTTAGTAGTAGCTTTTATAGTAATTAGGTAGACGCAGAGGTTAAATTCTGTTATTTATTAACACCTTATTAATGCGTCTAGTATTATAGATGTTAAAGTTACAATAAAGGTTATAAAAGGCTTATTTAGTAGCAAGTTTATTAAATACGTTGCGCATGTTAATAGTCTAGGTATAGTAATAGTATATTATCTTACTAATCTCCTCCTACGCGAATACAACCTTAGTAGAGAGACCTTGTAGTAGCTTTATAAGAAGTAAGAGCGTGTTAAAACAGTTATTAAGCAGCTAGGACAAACTAACAAGCAGGAGGATTTTGTAAGTTGTTTTTAAAAATAGAAAAGCTGTGCTTAAATAGTAATGCTGTTGTTGTATGTTTACATCTAAGTATAGGCACATACTAGAAACGCCGCAACTGCAACACTGCTAGGATAGCAATAGAGACAATAAAAGTTGCAGTTATTAGTAAATAGTTATTGGTTAAGACAGTTAGTTAGAGGGATATCGCGTATCTTTGTTTCTGTCTAAACATGCGACATACTAATTGCGTGCCGGCAATACTAAACAAGAGGGCATAAGCCCGGATACCTGTTGTTAGTAATAAATTATTTTTTACTAAAAAGGTGTCTACAAAATGTGTAGTCACATTAAAAGGTTGTCTTAAAAGGCTAAAGCCAAACATCTATAATACTAAACATATTAATAAGGTGTTAATAAATAACAGAATTTAACCTTTGTGTTTACCTAATTACTATAAGAGCTACTACTAACAGCTTCTTTTTAACTAACTAGAGAGGCTGCTTAACAAAGGTAAACGTAGGCTTTGTAATTTACTACTATAGCTTCTTATATAGTAACTTAGTAAAGTCTAACTTTACTTAATATAAGCTATTAGTTTTTATGTTAAATAAGAAAAAAAATAGTCTAAGTATTGTATTATTTATATACAAGTTGTTTGTATATAGTACTATATAGTGTAAGAAATCTTAAAAGTAAAAAGAAGTAGGTAGAGAGCTTTTATAAAGTATTGTAGGCTCTTGCTGTAGTAACGTACGTGTCCTTACTCTTCTCTACCTCCTCTACTTCTATTGCAATTTTGTTGCTAGCTATAGGCTAGCAATTGCTATTAAACACGTTTTAATTAGTGTCGTTTTTTAGTACCTTTAGCAAATTTTTTAACCCTAATTTTGCTTAGTAGTCTAAGCTTTTCTGCTTTAAGCGCTTAGCGCGTAGACCTCATCTACTTACTATTTAAATTTTATTAACTACACACAATCTTTTTTTAACTTTTATAACTAATTAGTAGAGAGCAGCTGCTTTTTACTTTTTTAGAAAACCTATTTTAACTACAACAACAACTACTACCTTTAATACCTTAAAAATAAATAAGAAAGTTATATAAAAAATAAATCTCTATAAAAGTAAAATTTTGTAATTTCTATTATATCTTGTTAATTATTATACCTTTAAGTAGTATTACTTATGTTTTAGATTATAAGTAAGAAAATGAGACTTTTAGCCTATTTAGAATTCTAAAAATCTTTCTAAATAAAAAGTTTATATTTGTACAGAGAGTGGATATTTCTATACGTAAAGCTTACTAAGCTAAAATAAAATTCTAGACTTATAAATCCAGGCTTCTAGACTTTAAAACCTTAAGATTTTAAAAAAAAAGTTTAATTTTTAAAGAAGTAATTGTAATTTTAATATTAGACGTTTGCTTAGATTACTATGGCAAAAACCGCGCGTTGGCCCGTCCTGCGCGTTGGCCCGTCCACCTCGGTAGTAGGCGAGTTAGTGTGATTAGTTTTGCCCTTAGTGCCTTCGCGTTAAGGTTAAGCATACTACACTATACTTTTCTGCAAACTTTATATGCAAGAAAGATGCGCCTAGTGCGCGCAAATTAATTTATTAATTGCTTTCTAAATTAGATCTGTGTAGTGGTTGAATAGCTAGTTGAGTATAGGTGGTTATTTAAGTGGGGTGCGCAAAACTCGACCATGCGCAAAACGCGCACAGACACGGTACCGAGGTAGACGGTCATAGCGGCTACCCCCATCATACAGTGCCACCTAAACACCAAAACTACCACTAAATTTAAGGCTGTAGAGCCTCACACAATAGCTACCATCGCGAGATTTTTTACTTGTAAGATCTAGAGGGCTTAAATAATATATATAGCTATAGAAATTAAGTTAGAATTCTAATCGCGCGCCTTGTGCGCAAGGTAGACGCTAGTTAAGCTGTAATATTACCTTGAGGCTCTCTACTACTTGTAGGGCTTATTATAGGTTTCTTTTTTAAAGTAACTTTTTTATAAGCTTTAACGCTACTTTTTGTACCCTTTTAAGAAGTTTTTATAGATTATTAAAGCTATTTTACAGCCCTGCGAGCAGCTGCCCTAAAAGCCTATTTAGTAGCTCTTTTAGCTTTCTTTTTCTCTTTTACTAATTAAGCTGCATCCTTTGCCTGTTGCTTTATTTTCTTTTTCTTTGCCTTTGCCTGCCTTGTCTCTCTACAATGCCTATTTATCTTAGCTTCTTAGTATTGTATTTACTCTTTCTTACGCTTTTAAAGTCATTCGCGATTACATACCTTCTTTACTTTTTTTTAAAACTAGACTACAGCTTTACTTTGGTACTTCTTAAGCTTTTAAAGTAAAAGAGGCTTACTTTATTTTTTACATGTATTTTTATGTTGGAGCTAAGAAGGAGCAATTGCTTGATCACCTAAGTAGAAAGTGAGTGTATTGATTAACTAAGTGCCACAACAAACTGTTCAATGACTACTAAAGAGACATAAGACGATCTGGCCTGTTTATATAGACGCTAGCGGGGCCGTTACGGGAACAGCTTACTAGGATTACCTAATTAACAAGGTGATCCGTGTGTCAACTAAGTGTCAATACTGTAACACAACCTCTAGGTTAGTAAGAAACTATTAATCTAAGCTGTAAGTAAGGAGTTAATCTTTACTAAATTAGCGTTATTAATTAAGAGGCCTTCTTATAATCTTAGTTCTACTACCTAATCTTTTTGCCTCAGTTGTGATATTGTAATGTTATTTTCATTAAGCAAGCAGCTTAGTCCTATTGTAATATTAAAACATTAGACAAACCCTAAGAATCGCGTATTAGTCTATACGCATTTACTACAAATATTAATTACGTCTGTTGCCTTTCTAAAACCTTTAACCTTACTACAATATTGATTACAAAGTTTTACTAATCTTTAACGCACCCCTATTACTATTAACATAGAAAGCCTTGTTGCCTTACTATTCTCTTACTAATTAGCTGCTTATCTTTCTAGTATAGTCTGTCTTTAACAGAAATAAGTATAAGTGTTGTTTAGAAAGCCGGCGCTAGCACTGTAAGAATAGTACTAAGTAAAAACACTACGCATGTTAAAGCCTACTTAACAATAAAGTTTGGCAAGTAGCTAGTTTTTAAGATAGTAAAAGTTTGTTGCTTTTACTTTTTGATTTATACGCGCACTGCAAGACTCTTAGTAGCTTTATTAAAACATTAATTTGCTTACTGTTGGAATGTTAACACGCGGATTACCCTGTTGATCAGGTGTTCCTGGTAAGCTGTTCACGTGACGGCCCCGCTAGCGTCTATATAAACGGGCTAGATTGTCTTACGTCTTTTTAGTAGTTATTAAACACTTAGTTGTAGCACTTAGTTAATTGATATATTTACTTTCCACTTAGGTAATTAAGCAATTGTTTCTTTTTAGCTCCTACAGTTATAAGCCTAGCTGCTTAATTCTAGTTTTAATTCCCACTGCGCAATTAGCAAGCTAGAAGGTAAACTATTGAATTATTACTTTACTCTCTCTATTTTTTTATACAGCACGGCTAGCAGATTGCTGTAACTGCTATACCTCTTACTTACTTAATTAAATAATAAACTTTATACTAATTTATCCTACAACTTATAGGCTACTGTTACTGTTAATATTGCTACTAACGAACTAATCCTGCGCTTTGTTTAACAATAATCTACGTTATAATCTTATAAAGCATCTTTCTAAGATAAACCTTTTTAATACACTTCTTGTTTCTTTAGGGGTAACCCTTAAGGCTTAATTAGACTAGCTAACCTAGTTTGCTTTATTAAGACTGCACTACTTAGAGAAAAGCATCTAGGATTAAGTTAACCCTAATCTCCTAGACGTGCGCTCAATAGATTGCTAGAAGCCTTAGTATCTTAAGTTGCCTAAAGATATTAAAGAGCCTCTTGCTTTACTACTTAGCGTTAGCGCCTAAATATAAAAAAACTATAGAATTACTTAACCTAAATATAAGGCTTATACAATTCATGCTAGGTATTATTAAAATATTTAAAATAAGCAAGTTAATAAGTACAAAGTATACACTGCTTAACAAATAAAAAAAGTTGCTAAAATTACTAATAATATAAACTAAATTAGCAGAAATGTACATTTAGACCTACTGTTAAACGCCTTAATAAGTATAATTACTTAAAACCTTACTAATTTTAAAGCCTTAGTAAAGATTCTAAAAGAGGATCTTGCTCTTACAGATTAGAATACTTATATTTGATTAGAGCGCAATGTAGATCCTACCTAGACAAGGCTTACTAGAGATAAATAGGCTCTAAGTATTAGTTTACTAAGTAGCAGCTTTTGTATTAACAAGTAATAATCTACTTACTACTTAAAGTTATTAAACTATTAGCAGTTACTGATTTTTTAGACGCCTAAGGCACTAAGATTACACTAGACTAGTTGTGCAAAAATCGCAATAAGCTGTTGCAAGTAATAGCGCTTAGTAGAGCTTAATTAAATTTTAATAATTTAGCAAAGATTTTTAGTTGTTTTGTTGCAAAATTAGTTAATTACTTCTTAAAAAGAAAAGAACACACAGTGTTCTATACTAGATCTAAATTTAAAATAGCTTGTTGATTTTTAAAAAAATTTAAAGTTTAGCAAAAGTAGTAAGCAATGATATTGTTATTTTTGTAAGCTAATTAAAAGATTAGAAAATAAGCATTTCAATATACTACGCAACTGTTTTTAACTTTAAATAGCACTTACTAGATTATATTCTTTAAGTAGGATACTAATTAAACTATTAGATAATAATTCAAAGAAAGTCCTTAAGTAATAGAATTGCAATAGATAGGCAACTCTTTGCACCTAGATTAAGAAGGAGGGCGGGAAGGCTAGCACTAGCAGATTAGCTGCTAATTAACTAAGTAGAGCATACCTTAGCTTACTTAGTTTAGTACTCATTAACTTAAGGGACTTTATTTATTTTTTAAGGTGTCAAAGGTGGTGGTTGTTGTTGTAGTAAAAATAGATTTCTAAAAAAGTGAAAAGCAGCTACCCTCTGCTTATCAGACGCAAAAGTCCAAAAAAAAGATTGTGTATAGTTAATAAGATTTGAACGGTGAGTAAGTAAGGTCCACACGCTAAGCGCTTAGAGTAGAAAAGCCTAGACTACTAAGCAAAAAATAGAGTTAAAAAGATTTGCTTAAAGTACTAAAAAACAACACTAACTAAAACGTGTTGAATAGCAATTGCTAGCTTATAGCTAGCAAAAAGATTGCGATAGAGATAGAGAAGAAAAGTAAGAATACGTACGTTACCGCAGCAGGAGCCTACAATACTTTTTTATAGACGCTTTCTACCTACTATTTCTTACTTTTAGAATTTCTTACACTACATAGTCCTATATACAAACAACTTGCATATAAATAATAAATTATTTTTTTACTTATTTAATACAAAGACTAATAGCTTATATAAAGTAAAGTTAGACCTTACTAAGTTACTATACTAGAGGCTAAAGTAGTACATAATAAATCTAGCGTTTACTATTATTAAGCAGCTACCTTTATTATTTAAAAAGGAGCTAGTAGCAATAGTCTTTTTAGTAATTAAGTTAGTGTAGAATTTAAAATATAACTGTAGTTAAAATATTTTTACTTCTAGTGTTATAGATGTTAAGGTTACAAAAAGGACTATAAAAGGCTAGTTTAGCTAGTACACTATATATACTGCGCATATTAATAGTTTAAGTATAGTAAAAGTATATTACTTTAACAATCTCTTCCTGCGCAATTGTAACTTTAGCAAAGAAACTTAAAAGTAGCTTTATAAAAAGTATAAGCGTGTTAAAATAGCTATTAAGTAGCTAAAATAAACTAACAAGTAGAAGGATTTTATAAGACACTTTTAAAAATAGAAGAGCTGTGTATAGATAGTAATGCTGTTTTTGTTTATCTACATTTAAAAAAAGGCACTAAACGCTGTAACCGCAACACTACTAAGATAGCAACAGGGCAACAGAAGTTACAGTTAGTAGTAAATAGTTATTAGTTAAGATAGTTAGTTAGAGGGATATTGCGCATTATTATTTCTATCTAAACGTATAACACACGAGTAATGCTAAATAAGGGGGCATAAGCCTAGATACCTATTGTTAGCAATAAATCTTTTTTTACTAAAAAGGTGTCTACAAAATGTGTGGTTACATGAAAAGGTTGTCTTAAAAGGCCGAAGCCAAGGGACTTTTTTAAAGCAATTAGTCTAAACGTGTTTAGTATAGCTTTTACTTTTTATACGTTGTCCCTTGGTATAATTATAGACAGTAGAGTAGCAGTCTACTTAGTTAATAATATAGATTACCTAGTCCTAGGCACTTATTGCAAATGCGGCAAGGATAAGACTGTTAAGGCAGGCACTTAATCTATTCTAGTTGCTAAAATAGGAAACAGGCTGCTTAAGAACCTTCTATATAGTAAGGCGAGCTCTAAGACAGCTAGTCTTCTGCTTACTAATGTTAAATTTATACTAGGCTTTTCCATTAATATTGTCTCTGAAGCACAGCTTAAGCAATTTAGCATCCAGTACTTAGAAAATAATTACATTATAAAATTTAGAATAATTGAAAAGAACGTTAACTTAATTAATCTAAAGTTTACTTTAATTTTTTCATTTGTTAAATATAAGTAAATCTCTTATTATATTACTTAACTACTACTAGTAAACGCTGTAGCATAACTAAGGGAACCTTAAGTGCGCACTAGTAATAAGAATCCACAGCATTGATAATTAGGACACTTAGGACAAAAGGCTACTAAAGCTTTAGTCTGCTTAGCGTAGAATATTAAAATTACTAGTAAGAAGCTGTTAAAATGCAATTATTTCTTAATAGCTTATGCCTTATAAGTAATCTTACAGCAACTAAAGGAAAGATTACCTTAACTTTTTTAGAAAAATCTATAAGATCTAATTAATTTCCTAACTAGTGAACTACTTAAGAAATAGGTACTAATTATTAAAAAAGACTACATAGGTAAGCTGTACAACTAAAAAATTTAGTTAAAAACACTAAATAATATTATGTCTGTAATTGAAGGCTTTGCAATAAGAATTAAGAGGAAATATTAACAGAAAATAATAGAGATTTACTAAAACAACAATACTACTACACTGCCTTAAAGAGGGCAATTAGGATATTAAGAATAGGCAATAAAGAACAAAATTATAATTAAGACGCTACTACTATATACTTATAAGCCTAATAGCTTAGCAAAGAGAGCTAGCTAGGAGCTAATTATAAAAGCTATTAAAATAAGCATAAGCACTAATTTACTAGCTAAGCTCTAGCTAGTAATTATTAATGTAGCGGCTTATTTGCATAGAATAAATCTTTTTAGAATTTATAGCTACTAATTTTCTAATTAGGTGCTTGAAGAATAGTTCAGGAAATGCTTCTAATACTATTAATTACTTAAAATTAGATTTTAGACTGCTAATCTACGCCTAGATTAGAGCAGAATTTATGCCTATAGCTGCTCAGCCTACTTATTAAATAGAGTGAAGGCAGCTAGGCGCAATTGATAAGAATTTAAGATTAATCCTTGCATCTATATTAGTTATCTAGTTGATTATTGAGCCTTTAATATATACTATATATTGGTACTAACACTTAATTAAGTAGTTACTAACTGTAATGTAATCTTTAATAAATAGTTGTTCTATATAATGCATTGCGAGAAAAAGCTACTTAAGAATTAAGTGCTTTAGATTGTAGAAATCTTTTATAATAGCAAGCTAGTTAATCTAAGAGATAACTTATAAGACTTCTTAGCCTTTTAAAGAAGAGTTGATTAAGAAACGTAGCTAACTACTAAAAATCTTAAGAGTATTCTGTCTACTATCTTAAGCAGTAAGGAAAGCCTACCTACTAAACATAAGAGTAGATTAGAAGACGCTAAGCAAATAAAACTATTAGGAATTTGCTTAGATTAGCAGCGAGATACTAGTCTTACTAACCTAGAACCAACTCCTAAATAAAAACTCTAGAGAGCAACAACGCAATTAATTGCATGGTATTTAATAGTCAAACAGCAGTGCGCTTGCTTACAGAAGCTAACTTATTAATATATAGAAGTAAGAAGCCTTCTTTGTATAAGCCTAACAACTTATTACTAGTCTAATAGTCTAAGCCTAAAGACTCTAACACGCTAGTTTGTTATAATAGAACTCTTGCTTAGAGTAAGCAAGTTATAGACTGTAAATTATCTTATAGTTTAAGATTTTAGGTCTTAGATAGCAGACAGGGTAAGCAATTACAAGCTTAATCTCTGCTTACTGAATATAGTACTAGAATTGCTAGTAAAAGCCTAAATTAGATTATAAATTATTATTTTCTACTATGTAAGCTAAAAGGCGGGCGTAAGCATAAAAACACAACTTAAGATTTTAATAATTAACTAAAAAGTAAAAGCATAAGGAGTATGAAAACATTAATTCTAAGATATAAAGATTTATATTAAATTAAGTTTTGTAATGCTTACTTCCTAGGTTTACAAGTAACTTAGGAAAACTAAGTAAGCTATAAGACCTTTAATTACGTAGTTATAGTAGCTTTACTTACTAAGTATAAACTAAATATAGAAAATGCTTAACCACATTGCAATAATATACCTAAAATGGTAAGATTATAAAAGCAATTACGTTAGTATTTAATAAGCGCTATGTTTAAGAATGCTTACAAGAAAGAGATTAATTGATTAAGTAAGAACAAAACTTAGACCAAGATATTAAAAAGAGAAGCAAATAATTAAGTAATACTCTTAAAATAAGTTTAGAACTATAAGCTTAATTAAAATATCTTCTTTTTTAAATATAAGGCACAGAATATTGTAAAAAGTAATTTTTAAAAAAAGGGCTTAATTAATTTTATATATGCTGCTATATTAGCAGCTAAGTTCTTCTAAGCAGCAATAGCTATTTCCGCTAAAAATAATCTAGAGATTGAATAATATAATAGTATAGGAGTATTTCTTAATACGTTAATTATAGCAGATAGCCTAGTAATTCATAAAATGCTAAATAGCTTTAAAAAGCCTAGACAGTGCTTACAGCTTAACTTCGCACTTTATAAATTATAAGACTCACTACTTTAATAGTAAAAGGAGTTCTTAGGATTACTAAGAGAAATCAGACTAATTACTTTACTAAAGATGCCCTACCTATTTTTCAATCAAGAAAAGAGGACCTTAGTTTTATAATATGTAAATAATATCTTACTGCTTTTTGCAAATGATTTTAAGCAGAGAGTACTAGATCTTTAGTTAAGGATTATAGATAAGTACAAGATATCAGAACAAGGATAAGTTAAATAGTTTCTTAGCATCTAAGTAATTAAAGATTATAGAAAGCAAACAATTACGCTTGTGTATAATACGTATATTAATAAGATTACAAAAAATTTTAACCTTAAAAATAGTAGTTTTCTTAAGACTCTACTAGGCTGGTAAATAGGTCGTGGGTACCCACACGTGGGTATAGGTTGGGTTGGGGTCGCACAGACCAGTGGTTATGGTTGTAGTTAGGTCGCACTGACTAGTGGTTGTGGTTGTGGTTATTAGTGCTTACTTAGCTTACTTCTCCTAATCTTACCTGTTTAGCACAGCTATTTATTACTATAAATAGCACGTAACCACAACCTAACCACAACTACAACTATAACCTAACCTATACCCACAGTCTGTGCGCGTAACCACAACTACAACTACTAGTCAGTGCGACCTAACTATAACCACAACTACTAGTCTGTGCGACCTAACTATAACTACAACCACTAGTCTGTGCGACCACAACCCAACCTATACCCACGCTAAGCGTAACTTAGCGTAGGTATAGGTTGGGTTGTGGTTAGCTTAGCTTACGTCAGACCCCAATCACAACCCAACCTATACCCATTTACCAGCCTAGACTCTACTACTGTTAGAAGAGCTAATTAAAAACAATAGCAACGCAACTAAGCAAGAAATTGAAGCCTACTTAAGAAAGGTTAAATTAGTGCTGTACCTAGCTATTATGCTGTAACTAAATATTGCTTACTTAATTTTAAAGCTCTTATACTTCCTTACAAACCTAGGTAATTGATATATAAAAGCTATCAAACAGGTAATTATGTACCTCTATTAGATAAGATAAGCTGCTATCTAATTTAGGAACTATAATAGTCTAAACCTAATACTCGCAGGTAATACTTCTTTTACAGATAATTAGGAAACTTGTTAATTGTTTTATAAATATATAGCTATTCTCTTTCGTAGTTTAATATTCTAGAAGGCGGCTTAGTAGACTATAGTAACTACGTTAACTACCAAAGCTAAGCTGCTCACCTTTAAGTAAACTACTAAAGAGGCTGTAGCCTTTAAACGCTTTCTTTTCGAGCCATCTCTTAATCTAGAAGAAGTTTGTATAGTTTAGTATAATAATTAATTAATAATTAGGCTTATAGTGAAAAAAAAGTAGATTAGTACTTGTTTAAGACACATAAATATATTCGATATATAGCTGTAGCAAGAATTTACTATAAGATTATTTTAAGTTAAGTACCTAGAAACAACGATTATGCTAGCCAATAGACTAATTAAGTTTCTTACTGAATAATAGTTTAAAAAGTTTGAGCGGTTGCTTTACCTTTAGCGTGTTAAGCACTTAATTTAGAGTAATAATAATTAATAAGTAAAGGATTTGTATTAAGTAGTAACATTTATATACTAAGCTAAGTCTTCTCTTAATTTCTTAGAAAGAGCAGGAGATTAAAAGCTAAACTAACTGAAACTAAAGACTAGGACTAAAAATAAGCTTACTAGTAAGTATTAGAATGATTATACTTACTAAACTTTATTGGCAAGTCTTGCTTAGCTTTTTAAGCCATAGCAAGCTTAAGCATATTATTAACTATTCTAGCTTAGATAGCTAAAGTTCACAAGCAAGCAGTATTAAAACGCAAATCTAATTTATTACTTCGATAAATTAAGTTGCAAGATAATTGCTAACTTACACAAGTATACTTTTGTAGTTAAAATTAATAGTAACTAAGACAATAGACGTAAGGTCAATCATAAAGAGTAGAAGAAAGTAGTATTTTATAAGCATGCTGCTTTTAGATTATTAATTAACGTAAAAAATGCTACTCTTAATACTTCTACTACTGCTATAGCGAGAGCTATTGTTACTGTAGCTGTTGTAAATTATAAGCTAGCTGTTAAGCAGGCTATACTACAGGTTAACTACAATTATATGCAGTATTATAAGGCTTATAAACTTAATTCAAAGCGCTTACTAGAGCAAGAGTAGGCAGCAGAAACTAAGCAGCAAAACTATAAGACAACATCTCTTAAGTGCGGTAATCTTTAACTAAAGGCTTTTACGTAGAAGGCTTTTTTATAAATTTAACGCTGCTATTAATTTCTTTATAGCAAGCAATAATAATGCTAAGTTGCTTATACTTATTAGCTTAGTAATTATTATTATTCTATCCCTCAAAAACTAGTTAGCAGTGTAAGTAAAAAGCTAGAATAATGAATGAATTACCCTTTTTTGTATACATAGCTATAAAATAATTAGCAAGATTGTTATTAATATTATAGTATATATAAGATAATTAACTACTACAGCATATACTACGTTAACTACTAGTTTAAACTTAATCAATACAGCACTTAGTATATAAAGTATTAAGTATTTTCTTTATGCAGCGCTTATATAGAGAAACACAAAAACGTAATAGATTAGTAGTAATCTTTAAAAAGCTTATAGGCACCTTCTTTTAAGTAAATAAAAGCGCGATGCGCATTATTAACAGCTTAATAGGCATATATAGGCTCTTGCTATTGTTATATCGCTAATGTTTTAACATTGCTTAAGCAGTAATCTACTTTAACTTTTAAATAGGCTTTTAAACACTCTTACTCTTACGCTAGCTTAGTTTCCAAGTTAGGCAATTAGTTTAACTACAATTTAAATAAAGGCTTAACAGCAGACTTAATTTAATAAGCAAGTGAATTAGTTTCTAAGCTAAGCTACTAGAAGTCTTGCGGTGCGCATACAAATTAAAAGGCTGAGGCAACAAACTTTTATTACTTTAAAAATTAGCTACTTGCTAAATTTTATCATTAAATAAGCTTTAATGCGTATAATACTTATACTTAGCACTATTCTTATATTGCTAGCGCAGGCTTTATAAGCAACGCTTATGCTTGTTGCTATTAAAAGTAGACTACACTAGAAAGATTAGTAGCTATTTAGTAAGAGAATAGTAAGGCAATAAGGCTTACTATATTAATAGTAATAGAGGTGCTTTAAAGATTAGAAAGGCTTAGTAATTAATATTGTAGTAAGGCTAAAGGTTTTAGATAGGTAGTAAATATGATTAGTATTTGTTATATTTACGCATAGACTAATTACGCGATTTTTAGGGTCTATCTAATATTTTCATATTACAATAGGACTGAGCTGCTTGCTTAATTAAAACAACATTATAATATTATAACAGAGGTAAAGGAATAGGCAGTAGGACTAGGTTTATAAGAAGACCTCTTAATTAACGACGTTAATTTAGTAAGGATTAACTCCTTGCTAACAGCTTAGATTAATAGTTTCTCACTAACCTAGGGGGTGTGTTAGATTATTAACAAGCGGATCACCCTATTGATTAGGTGATCCTAGTAAGCTGTTAACGTAACGGCCCCGCTAGCGTCTGCATAAACGGGCTAGATCGTCTTATGTCTCTTTAGTAGTTATTGGACACTTTGTTGTAGCACTTAATAATTAATACACTTATTTCACTCTACTTAAACAATCTTAGTTGCCTCTTCTCAGCTCCTATAGTTATAAGCCTAGCAACTTAATTATAGATTTAATTCCTACTGCGCAATTAGCAAGCTAGAAGGTTAACCATTTAATTATTACTTTACTCTCCTCTATTTTCTTTTACAGTAGGGCTAGTAGATCGCTGCGGCTGCTGTACCTCTTACTTACTGAATTATATAATTAAACTCCTACTAATCTATCCTACTACTTATAAGCTACTAATATTATTAACAGAGCTACTAACTAACTAATCCTGCGCTTACCTTAACAACAACTTATATTATAATCTTACAAAGCATCGTATTAAAATACACTTCTTTAATACACTGCTTATTACCTTAGGAGTAATTCTTAAGGCTTAATCAGACTAGCCAACCTAGTTTACTTTACTAAGACTGCACTACTTAAAGAAAAGCATCTAAGATTAAGTTAACATTAATCTCCTAGACGTGCGCTTAATAGGTTACTAGAAGCTTTAGTATTCTAAGTTGCCTAAGAATATTAAAGAGCCTATTGCTCTACTACCTAGCGCAAGCGCCTAAGAATAAAAGAATTATAAAATTGCTTAACGCAAATATAAGGCTCAAGTTCTGAATACTAAGTTTAAAAAAAATCATAATAAGCTAGTTAATAAGTATAGAGTACACACTACTTCATAAATAAGAAAAGTCACTAAGATTACTAATGTTAAAAACTAGATTAGTAAGGCTATATATCTAGACCTACTATTAAACGCCTTAATAAGCATAATTACTTAAAACCTTAGTAGCCTTTAAGCCTTAGTAAAGATAATAATAAAAAATCTTGCTCCTACAAATTAGAATACTTAGTATTTAAATAGGACGCAATACAGATCCTACCTAGATAAGGCTTACTAGAAATAAAAAAGCCTTAAGCGTTAGTTCACTAAGTAGCAGCTTCTATATTAATAAGCAAAAACTATTTGCTACCTAAAGTTGTTAGACTATTAGTAGTTACTAATTTTTTAGAAGCCTTAGGCACTAAAATTACACTAGACTAGTTGCGTAAGAAGCCTAATAAGCTGTTATAAGTAATAGCACTTAGTAGAGCTTAATTAACTTTTAATAATTTAAAAAAGAATTTTAGTATTTTGTTGCAGAGCTAGTTTATAACTTCCTTAAAAGGAAAAGGACACCTAGTATTTTAAACTATATCTAGATTAGAGATAGCTTAATAATTATTAAATGTCTTATAGCTAAGCAAAAGTAGTAAGTATTTATACTTTTGCTTTTACAAGCTAAGCAAACACTTCTAGACACTACGTAACTACTTTTAACTTAAAACTGCAGTTATAAAACTAATCTCTACTAATAGAATACTAATTAAACTGTATAATGATAATTAAAAGAGAGTCTTTAAGTAGTAAAAATACAAATGGAAAGGTAACTCTTTACACCTAAATTAGAAAGAAAAGTTAGAAGGCTCGCACTAGCGGATTGGCTACTCATAAACTAAGTAGAGTATACTTTAGCCTATTATTTTAGTACTATTTAACTTAAGAGACTTTATTAAAACAATTAGTTTAATTGCATTTAGTATAGCTTTTACTTCTTATGCGTTGTTCCTTTGTACAATTATAGATAGTAGAGCAGCAGTCTACTTAGTTAATAGCATAGATTACTTACTTTTGGGCACTTATTACTAATACAGCAAAAATAAGACTGTTAAAGTAGGCACATAATTTATTTTAGTTACTAGAATAGAAAATAGGCCGCTTAAGAACGTTTTATATAGCAAGGCTAGCCTTAAGACAGCTAATTTTCTGCTAACTGTTTTTAAGTTTGTACTAGGTTTCTATGTATTATTGTCTCTAAAGCACGCCTTAAGCAATTAGGTATATAGTACTTAGGATACAATTACGCTACACATTTTGAAATTATTAAGGAGAACGTTGTCTTAATTAACTTGGAGCCTAACTTTAATCTCTTATTTGTTAAATATAAGCAACTTAATTATTATACTGCTTAACTACTACTTATAAACGCTGTAGTATGATTAAGGAAACCTTAGGTGCGCACTAGTAATAAGGATCTATAGTATTAATAATTAGGACATCTAGGACAATAAGCTTTCAAAGCTTTAGTATACTTTGCATAGAATGTTAAGATTACTAGCAAAAAGCTATTAAAATACTATTACTACGTAACAGCTTATGCTTATAAGTAGTTTTATAACAACTAAAAGAAAGAGTACTTTAACTTTTTTTTTTAAATTTTATAAAATTTGTTTATTTTCCTAACTAGTTCACTGCTTAAGAAATAGGCGATAGTAATTAAGAAAACCTACTCAGGCAAGCTTTCTAATTATAATATTTAGTTAAAGACAATGAATAATATTATGCCTATAATTAAAAGCTTTACTATAAGAATTAAGAGAAAAAATTAGCAGAAGATTGTAAAGATTTTTTCAAATAACACCAGTGCTATACTACCTTAAAAAAAGCAATTTAGATATAAGGAATAAGTAACAAAGAAAGATATTGTAATTAAAACGCTACTGCTATATACTTATAAGCCTAATAGCTTAACAAATAGAGCTAGCTAAGAGCTAATTACAAAGGCTATTAAAATGCGTATAAGTGTAAATCTACTAGCAAAGCTTTAGCTAGTATTTATAGATACAGCGGCTTATTCGCATAAAATAAGCTCTTCTAAAATTTATAGCTACTAATCCTCTAACTAGGTGCTTGAAGTATAGTTTAGAAAATATTTTTAATACTATTAACTACCTAAGATTAGACATTAAATTACTAATTTACGCCTAGATTAAAAGTAGAATTTACGCATCCAGCTACCGAGCCTATCTATTAAATTAAGAGAAAGTAGCTAGACGTAATTATTAAGGATTTAAAGTTAGTCTTTAAGGCTAACGTGTTTCCTAGGCGAGTCGCTAACCTAAGCGAGTTGCTAACGCCAAACTAGCGCGCTACCTGCGCACAACTATTGCGTAATGCCTTAACTACAACAAGCCTAAAAGACTTATACTAAAGCTAGTATACACCTTGCTATCTCTAATATAAATGCGCAACGCGTTTAAAGCGTTAATTAAGCTGTAAACATATATAATTTACTTTAAAGAACTTTTATTGACTAACGCGCTAGAAAGCGTATACGACGCAACTGTAAAGCGAACTTAAAGCGCCTAATAAAATTAGAAGAGGAGGTTGTAGTTTAAAGAGTTCTTAACTAGTCTATATAAAGTCTTGCGCCCTTAAGGTCTATTATATAAAAAATAGTAGATAAACTTCTTAGAGCGTGGTAAAGCAACTTTATTAGTAAGAACTAAGTTAATAACTTTATAAAGCAGAGTCTTAAGATTTATAAGCGCTAAAGCTATTTATATAACTATTAGTAAGCTTTCTGCAAGAATTTTGCAGCTATCTAGCACAAGCTTAACTTAGTATAAAAGAGAAAATAAAAGTATAGGATTGTAGATAACAACATCTATAATTTTAATAAGCCTAGCTTTATAATAAGCAAGATCTTAGCATAGATACTTATTACTAGTTTAAAAGTAGCTAGAAGAAAAAAAGTAATTAAGCTAAGTAATTGTAAGTAAGTTACTATTATTTAAGGCGTAGAAGCTATAGGCTACTTACTTCTACTTTTTATTATTCTTATAGGCAGCATACTTATTAACGTCTAGTTTAAGAACTTACTACGCAATTTAATTTTTAAAGTAAGTTTTAATAGCTAAATAAGTAATTAGCTTGCTCTTGCTTAGTTAAGAACTTTAATAAGTATATAAAGTTAAGCGCTATAAGTGCGTACTAGCTGCTTATACTTAATAGCTATAAAAGCTATAGCTTACTAGAATTCCTAGATTTTTGTAAAAAGAAGAAAATTTTCCTTTACTATATACCTTTACATTTATTATAGAGGGTAGCTGCTTTTCACTTTTTTTGGAAACCCCATTTTGACTACAACAACAACCACCACCTTTGACACCTTAAAAATAAAACATTTATTATACTTTTTATAAATATTTTACATTAGTTACTTTATACTATTAAAGCATAAGTATAGTAACTAAATTTTAGCATTAGCACGCAGCTGCGTATATTTTCTTTGTAAAAATTTTCCTTTCAAGTATTTAAGCTAGCTTTTAAATAAGCTTTAATAGTAGAGAATATTAAAGCAGGCTTTAAAAGTGCTAGACCAGTTCTATATAATCTAAATACTATTTTATTAAAGCTTAATATAAGGTTATAGACTGTAGTACTATTACTACTAAGGCAGGGCGTATAGAAGGCGCAAACACTACGCAATGCGCGTAAGATTAAAGCATAGTTTACGCTTATTTAATAAAGAATAAAAATCAATTATAAATTCTTTATAAGCTTATTTAAGAAAAAGATTTGCTAGCTAAGTAAAAGCGCGCAGTAAATTATATATAATATAGTATTCTTATAAGAGAAATAAGCACGTATATAAAGCGCAATTAATAAGCTTACAAAGCATTAGTTAAGAAAATGAAAGTATATTTAGATAGAGAAGACTCTAATAGTAAAGAAAGTATAAGACTTAATTGCTAAAAGGGAGAGTAGAAAGCGTAATACTAGAAAAGAGCATGCGCATAAGGTGCGCGGCGTAAGGCACTACAGACGTTGTAGTAAGAAAGAACATAACTTCTACACTTGTAACGTAGAAATAGAAAATTCTAAAGATAGTAATTAGTCAAAAAAATAAATTAGCTTACTACAATTTTAAAAAAACTGTGTTGCGTGTACGCGATAGTTGTGCGTAGGTGGCTCGCTAGTTTAGCGTTAGCGACTCGCTTAGGAAACACGTTATATTAGTTATATAGTTAGTTCTTGAGCCTCTAATGTATACTATATATAAGTACATATACTTAATTAGGTAATTACTACCTGTAATATAACCTTTAATTAATAGTTGTTCTACAAAGAAAATTGCAAGAAAAAGCTACTAAAGAATTGAGTAATTAAAATTATGATTTTCTTTTATAATAGTAAGCTAATTAATCTAAAAGATAACTTGTAAGACTTCCTAGCCTTTTTGAATAGAGTAAATTAAAAAACATAGCTAACTACTAAAAACTTTAAAAGTAATTTATCTACTATCTTAAGTAGTAAAGAAGGCCTACCTACTAAGAGTAAAAGTAGATTAGAAGACGCTAAGCAAATAAAGCATAAAGCTAATACACTATTAAAAATTTGCTTAAATTAGCAGTAAGATACTAGTCTTGCTACCTTAAAACTAACTCTTAAACTAGAGACTTTAGAGAGCAATAACTCAATTAATTATAGGGTATTTAATAGTCGAATTGTGGTACACTTGCCTAGAAAGGCTAACTTATTAATATCTAAAAGTAAGGAGCTTTCTTTATATAAGCCTAACGATTTATTACTAATCTAACAGTCTAAGCCCAAAGACTTTTACACGCTAGCTTATTATCATAGAACTTTTACTTAGAGTTGTTGCGAATTGACCTCCGGGCTCATAACCTGTTGCGATAGTTGCTTGTTCTACTATCAACTTAGAGGTAGAGGTCTCTGCCTTCTACTTGTTTGTAGTAGACTTAGAGGCAGCCTAATCTAGGAGATTGAGGAGGAGGTGCGGAAGTAGAACGATAAGATAAGAGAAATAAATAAGAGAGACTAGGGGAAGAGAGTGCTGAACTAACTTATATTATGTAGTTACTTATTGTAATTTGTATTATTCTCTCTTAAGAACTCTCTTTTAGTTTCTAACTACAAGCTAAACTATAGTCTATATATTAATCTTACGTAATAGATTGCGTAGTTGCTGTAGATCAATTGATAACAATGATAAGTCGTACTAGTAGCGTAATAGCTTCTAGTAATTAATTAATCGTAGGTTGATTGTAGATTCCAGGTGTAATTTTGAGCACCTGAATTCTGTGGAGAAACAGCTAAGTAGCTTAATCTCCAACAAGAGTAAGCAAGTTGTAAACTAAAAATTATTTTATAGTTTAAGATTCTAGGTCTTGGATAGCAGACGGAGTTAGTAATTATAAACTTAATCTCTACTTACTAAACATAGTGCTAGAATTACTAGCAAAATCCTAAATTAGCTTATAAATTAGTATCTTCTACTGCGTAAGCTAGGCGGCAGGTATAAGCATAAAGTTGTAACTTAAGATTATAATAATTAACTCAAAAGTAAAAGTATAGGTAGTATTAAAACATCAATTATAAGTTATAAGAATTTATTATAAACTAATTTTTATAATACCTACCTACTAGGTTTGCCAGTAATCCAAGAGGACGTAGTAAGCTATAAACCTCTTAATCAAGTAATTATGGCAGCTTTACTTACTAAGTATAAATTAAATATAAAAAATCCTTAACTATATAATAATAGTTTACTTAAACTATTAGGATTATAAAAGCACTTACTTTAGCCTTTCATGAAGGCTATGTTTAAGTACTGACAGGAAAATAATTAATTAGTTAAGCAAGAATAAAACTTAGACTAAGATATTAAAAGAAGAAGTGGATAATGAACTAATACCATAAAGTAAGTGCAGACATCTAAGTTTGATTAAAATAGCTTTTTCCTTAAATACAAGGCGCAGATTTTTTTTTTAAAAAAAAACAAATTTATAAAAGAAGAACTTAGTTAATAAATATAGGCTACTACGTCAGTAGCTAAATCTTTTTAAGCAGCAACAGCTTTTACTGCTAAAGATAATTTAAAGATTAAGTAATAAAATATAAGAAAAGTATTTTTTATTAAGTTAATCATAGTAGACAACTTAGAAATTTGTAAAATACTGGATAGCTTTAAGAAGCTTAGAAAGTGTGTATAGCTTAACTACGCACTTTATAAATTATAAGACTTGCTCCTATTGTAGTATAAGAAGTTGTTAGAATTACTAATAGAGATTAGACTAATTGCCCTACTATAGGAGCCCTACCTATTTTTTATTTAATAAAACAGAATTCTAATTTTATCTTATATAAAAAATACTCTACACCTTTTTGCAAAAAATTATAAGCAGAAAATATTGGATTTTTAGTTAAAGATTAAGAATAAATACAAGATACAAGAACAAGAATTAATCAAGTAGTTTCTTAGTATTGAGGTACTTAAAAATTATTAATAGTAAATAATTACGCTTGCATACAATATATACATTAATAAAATTATAAAAAAATTAAGCTAGAAAATGGTAGCTTTCTTGAAACTTTACTGCTGTTAGAGGAGCTAATTAAGAATACGAGCAAAGCAACTAAGTAAGAAATTCAAGCCTACTAAGAAAAAGTTAAATTAGTGCTGTACACAGCTATTATACTACAACTAAACTTTACTTACTTGACTCTATAGCTCTTACACTTCCTTATAAACTCCTCTAATTATTATATAAAAGCTATTAAATAAGTAATCATATACCTCTATTAAACAATATAGTATGCGATCTAATATAGGAACTACAATAGCCTGGACCTAATAATTATAAGTAATGCATTTTTTATAGATAATTATAAAACTTGTTGATTGTTTTATATATACATATTATTCTATATAGTAGTTTATTATTCTAAAAGACGGCTTAGCAGACTACAGTAACTACTTTAACTACTAAAGCTAAGCTACTTACCTTTAAGTATACTACTAAGGAGGCTATAGCCCTTAAGTGCTTCTTTCATAAGCTGTCTCTTAATCTAGGAGATATTTAGACAGTCTAGTATAATAATAAATATCAATTAGACTTGTTATTAAGAAGAACAAGCGGATTAGCACTTAGTTACAACATATTAATATATAGAATATGTAGCTGCGACATGAGTTTGCTAAAGAATTATGTTAGTTTAAATACCTAAAAACAGTAATTATAATAGCTAATAGACTAAGTAAATTGCTTACTTAATATTTGTATCAGATGTTCAAGCAGTTACTTAATTTTTAGTAAGTTAAGCACTTAATTAAAAACAATAATAATTAATAAGCTAGAAATTAATAGAAAACAAGAATTATATACTAGGCTAACTCTTCTTTCTGTTGTTTAGAAAGTGCAAGAGATTAAAAGCTAAACTAACTCAAAAAATAAAGACTAGAACTAAGAACAAGCTTACTAGTAAGCATGAAAATTATTATACTTGTTAGATTTTATTAGAAAGTCTTGCTTAGATTTTTAAGCCTTAGTAAGCTTAAGTGTATTATTAGCTATCTTAGCTTAGATAGCTAATGTCTGCAGGCAAGCAGTATAAAGACGCGAATTTAATTCATTACTTCTATACATAGAATTGTAAGATAATCATTAGCTTACTCTAGTATACTAATGCCTTTATAATTGAGTTGTATAGTAATCAAAACAACGTCAGTAGCAAGGACAGTTTAAACATAAAGCAGAAGAAAGTAGTATTCTATAAGTATACTATTTATAAAGTGTTAATTAACGTAGAAAACTCTGCTATTGCTGCTATGGCTAAAGCTATTGTTGCTGCAGTTGTTATAAATTATATGCCAGCTGTTAAGCAGGATATATTATAAGTTAACTAGAAGTATATAGAGTATTATAAAGCTTATAATTTTAAATAAAAGTGCTTCCTAGAGAAAAAAGCAGGCAGCAGGAGCTGAGCAGCAAAACTGCAAGACAACAGCTTTTAAGTACAGCAACTTATATATAAGAGCTTTTATGTAGAAGGCTTTCTAGTAGATATAACGCTACTATTAATTTTTTTGCAGTAAGCAATAATGTTGCTAAGTAGCTTATACTTATTAAGTTAGTTCGTATTATTGTTTTATCCCTAAAATCTAGTTAGTAGCTTAAGCAAGAAGCTTAAATAACTAAAGACTTTCCTTTTTATCTTTATATATAGCTATAAAATAATTAGTAAGATTATTATTAACAGTATAGTATTTATAAGACAAGTAACTGCTGTAGCAAGTGCTAGTTTAACTACTAGTTTAAACTTAATTAAAGTAGCGCTTAGCATGTAAACTATTTACTATTTTTATTATTCAGCGCATATATGGAAAAACGCAAAAATATAATAGATTGGTAGAAATGTTTAAAGAGCTTATAAGCACCTTTATCTAAGTAGAAGAAGGCGCGTTATGTCTTATAGACAACTTAATAGGCGTATATAGGCTATTGCTGTTGTTGTGTTGCTAATCTTTTAAAATTGCTTAAGCAGTAATCTACTTTAACTTTTAAATAAGCTAATAAACAGTTTTGCCTTTACCCTAGCTTGATCTTTTACTTAGGCTCTTAGTTTAATTTAAATTTAAATAAAGGCTTAACAGCAACTTAATTCAATAGAAAAGTGAATTAGTCTTTAAGCTAATCTACTAGAAGTCTTGTGGTGCGCATATAAATTAAAGGGCAGAAGTATTAAATTTTTATGATTTTAAGAATTAGCTACTTGCTAAATCTTATATTAAGCAAGCTTTAGCACGTGTAATGCTTATATTTAGCACTATTCTTGCGTTGCTAGCGTAGGCTTTCTAAGTAATACTTACGCTTGTTACTATTAGGGACAGACTACACTAAAAAGATTAGCAGCTAATTAGTAAAAAAACAGTAAAGCTATAAAGCTTACTATCTTAATAGTAATAGTAGTACGTTAAAGATGAAGAAGACTTATGAATTTACATTATAGTGTTACACGGGGTTAGTCTACACTTGTCTAGAATTAGTCCGTGTTAGGGCGAGGCTACTATATGCGGTAGTCCGTGAGGTATTGTAGGGAGTAGTTTTAAGTAGAAAACAGTTATTAATGTTAACTAAAGGTAAACAATACTAATTTTATAAACAATAAAGTAACTAGTTAACAATCTGTATAAGAGATAAACTATTTAAGTTAACTACAACAAGTGTAATAATAAGATCTAACACATTTTTATACTTATTACTTTTATCTTGTGCTATTACTGCTATCTCTTAGATACTGCCTTCTATAGGATAGTTATAATAGCAGCTATCCTTTATCCTTATAACATCTCTCTCTTAGCGGGATAGTTTTTTTAGTAGAATAGTTATTACGTAATTAGTGCTCTGCGCAGATTATTACCTTCTAACATTGTAGCTAGTTAGCTTTTAACTCTTGCTTATACATTTAAAGAGAGAATTCTTCCTGTTACTTATAATATTATTTTCCTTCTTAGGCGTATTATCTTAATACTCTAGAATATTGTTTTCCTATGCCGCGTGTTAAATCGCTAGCTGTATATAAGGTCTTAGTATGCCTGTTATATTATACGCTTATTTCTCTCTACGCCTTCCTTACTATGCCTAAAGTCTAATTATCTTATTCTAACTATTTATAGAACTTAACTACTAAGTGTTATGCTTGCGCTAATTATATAAAGAAATAAAGTTTTAAAATAAAGTTTTACTGTAAGCGCTGTAAGAAGAAAAACTTTTACTATTTTATAGATACTATAACTAGCTATTGCGCAAGTTATATTTTTATAAAGGCAGAGTGTAGTTTGTTTATTTCTAAAGAAAAGTAGGAAAAAGTTTAAGCTAATAAGTATAAAAAGAAGTTAAAGATTATGTGCGTAAAGGAGCGTTAAGCTTTTACAATAGTAGAGACTGCTTGTCTTTACTATAAGCTCCTAGAGGTTAAGGCGCAAGAGCATTTATATGCTAATTAAGATTTTATATTTTTAAATTTTTAGAATTATGTAAAGGAGTAAGCTAAGAGGAACTCTGCCTTTAGTATAAACTTTCTAATAACTAAATTATTGCTACTTAAACTGATAACTAACTTAGGCTAGTTATAGGCTAATACTTCTTTTAATTCTTTTTTTAATTACTTCTTTTTGATGCGGATTCAATCTCTAGGGCTAATTGCTGCTTGTTCTACTATCAACTCAGAGGTAGAGGTCTCTGCCTTCTACTTGTTTGTAGTAGACTCAAAGGCAGCCTAATCTAGGCTTATAACCTAGAGATTGAGGAAGAGGAGGCGGATGTAGAACGATAAGAATACGAGAAAGAAATAGAGAGACTAGGGGAAGAGAGTGATTTAGGTCTTATTATTGTGTTATACAACTGCTCAATTGAATATTGTAATTCTCTTAATTGCTAGTAATCAATTGATCGTAGGTTGATTGTAGATTCCAGGTGTGATTTTGAGCACCTAGATCCTGTGGAGAAACAGCTAAGTAGCTTTATCTCCAACACTTTTCTCTTAAAAACCTAGTCCTTTCTTCTTTAGATGTCTTTAATAGTACTTAAGTACTTGTAACTTACAGTTTATTAAATTTTCTTTTAGTTCCTAAGTGTTTTAGCTCTTTAGCTATCTTTGCTACTTAACTAAGTATTTTTACTAATAACTAATTTTCTACAAGTCTTTAATTTCTTTAACTTTATACTTACTGTCTTTAAGCTAAATATTAGTAGCTAGTTTAGCATTTAAAAGTGCTTTTTTTAAGATTTTTAAGTAAAAGACAAACTAGATAAGCATACTTAGTAGCAATAAAAGTTTATAATTTACATTACCTATTTTTTTTAGAATTTTAAATAGTCCTACTTAAAAGTTAATCAGCTTTCTGCTTAGTTACTTAGTTTTTAAGTTCGATTGTAATAGGAAAACTTTATCCCTCTTTTTAAAAGTTAGTGTTTTAATCTCTTACTTATTAGGTACTTTAGCTATTATAAAGTTTTTATAAGCTATATTTTTGCTTAATTCTTTGTCTAGCTCTTATATTAAGTAGGCTTTGTTATTTACGCCTACTACAATACTCTTAATATCCTTTAGATCCTAATAAGTACTAGCTTATATTTATAGTTTATGTAGTATAGTAAGTACTTTATAGTTACTAACTTTAAACTATTATAAGCTAATTATACTATTAGCAAAAGTTTAACTTAGTTGTCTTATAGCTTATTAGCGTATATTCTTAGATACTGTTTTAGTATCTAGTTTGTTTGTTCTGTCTAGCTTTCTGTTTTAGAGTAGAAGCTAGTTAATAGCTTTTTTATACCTAATTTTGCTAGAAACATGTTTTAATACTTAGATGTAAATAGTTTGTTTTATTAAGTAATAAAGTTTTTAAGTATTTTATACTTTAACACCACTACTTTAATAACTTTATATGTATAGCTTTCTACTATAATAGCCTCTTTTATTAGCACAAACTCTGCCGCTATAGTTAATTAATTAATAATTACTAAGATAGTGTTGCAAAGTTAAGCTAATTTTAGTTTTAATAATTTTAAGAGCTTTACTATAAAGTCTATTATTACACTGCTTTATAGTTTTGTTATTAGCTGTAAAGGTTGTAATAAGCTACAAAGCTTATATCTTTTAAGCTTATTTTAGTAATAAGCTAAATAGTTGCTGAAAACATTCTACACTTTTACTTATAAGCATAGTATTATTAATACTTTAGCTAGTTACTTAGCTATTTCTTAAATTGCTATATATTTATATTCTAAGGACTTGTATAGCTCTTTAATAACACTAAATTTTATATATAAAAGTATATATGTTTAGTTTTCTTGAACTATATCTTAGTACTCTTTCTTGTCTTGTAGTAGTTTATTAGAGCTATTTTCTTTAAGCTTAAACAACTAGCTAGCTGCTCTCTACTACTACTACTGTAGTAGTGTTTTTTCCTGCTTAGCTAATTTAGCTACCTTAGCTAGTTCTAGCTAGTTATAACATAGACTACTATCTAGCAATTTTTTAAATATAGTATTATATAGTTTCTTATAACTTTTCTTGCGTAGGTTAAATTTTCTGCTTAAAGAATTTACTACTTTATTAAGTATTCTAGCGCAGTGTGTTAATTTACAGAGGGGTGACAAAAAAAAAAGAAATCAAAAAAGTTGTTATTTTTAAAGTTTTATAATTCTATAGGTAGAAGAGCTATACCAAA